>CAJJDN010000148.1:275581-300300 GCA_905182985.1 Paramecium sonneborni | reverse complement strand
CACTTGCTTGTTCTGAATGCATAAGAGAAATTCATAATTAGCATAACCAAAATGTCTTAAATCTGCCAAATTTCCTTCAATACATTTCTCACTAATGCTAGGAGCTGCTAAAGTTTTTATGCTCATTAATGGATTAAATATAGAACTCTTTTGAATAATTAGGAAAAGAAATTAGTTATAAATACATAATTCAAAAAGATAAACTTTTTAAACTCAGTTAGGATTAAGTCAGGAGAGCTATTGAATCATTAAAATCTTTTGAAGAATTTAAAAATAATATTATGCATACTGAAATTTTTGAAGAATTTGAAACTTAAATAAATATATTAAGGGCTAAATATTATCTCATCGACCCAAATGATTAATTTATGTAAGACTATACTTATAAATTTTGTTTCTAAAATCCCTTTAAGTTTTAATAAAAATATATGACAACAGAAAATCCTTTCTTAAATATAATTAATGGTAATCATAATCCTTTTCGTGTTGATCCTTAGTAGATAGACTCTATAAAATAGAATTTGTAATCATTAAAAAATTTAAAAGATTCACATACGAAGAATTTAATTATAAATAAGGAATAGGCTAATGAGATTCAATCTTATTAGGATTTGATTGAATGGAGTATAAAAGAATTAAAAAAAATAAAATGAATTAAATAAATACTAAATGTTATTTTTGTTAATTCAATAATGTTTTATTTCTTTGCTGATCCCAAAGAAAGAAATTAGCCTTAGTGAATATATCTTGAAAATTAACTATATTGAGTAGTGGTTAATGAATTTTAACTTATTGATATAGTTAAATTTATTGTTTAAATTTCAATTTTATTCCTAATGATCATCTATTAGTAGATCTTTATTTTTGAGGTGAAAATATCAAATTAAACCAATTAAAAGTATTTTTACAAAATTTATTTCTTGTAGGGTTTTATTAGAATGTATGTAGAATTGATAGTATAATCATAATATTTGAAAGAAAGTTAATAGTGGTTATTTATGTAAGATAAAAGAAAGGCAGAAATGGAATGTTTTTGGAGTTTGTATTATATTGATTTGAAATGATAATTTTAAGTGAACATTTTAATTATTATTTTAATTGCCTTATTCATTTTTGAAATATTTCAAAAGAATGTTAAAATAATTAATAATTTCATTGTTGATTGATAAATTTAGATTCAAACTCAAAAACAGTTTACTTTTGAATACTAATAGCTTCATAATTGTTCTCACATTAATCTTATTATTACCTACTGATGAATGAAGAAATTTACTAAAAACATTAATCAAAAATTATTCTAAAAGAGTATTATTTATTATAATTCTATTATTTAAAATAAAAATATTTAGTAATAGAATTAGAAATAAATAGAAATGGTGTAAAATTATGAACTAAATTTTTCAAATAAAAAATAAAAAATAGAATGGATATTTGAATTAAGCTATCAATTCACAAATAAGTGATTAACTAGAGCTTTATTTCCTAAATTATGCGTTACTTAAGAAAAAAATTTAATTTATTATAATAAAGCTATGCATCTCTCTACACAACTATTGGATTATTACAGACACACGATCTTATCGAACAATAAAATCATTAAGAAATTACAAGAGATAAGAATATTGAAAATCAGATGTAATAGAATAAAAGTTAGATACGAAATGAAATAATATTAACTACATATTAATCAAGTTAAGATAGTATTACAAATTTAATCTCATTACTATTTTTGAAATATTTTTAAGTTAGTAATCTGAAAGAAAAATTTTAAAAGTATCAGACAAAACACTTACTTTTAATTCTATTCTCAATAAAACATTTTAAAATTAATTAATATAAAATTACTTTATTTTAATAAATAAAATTGAAATAATTTTAAAATTTTACACATCCAGATGAAATACAAGATTTCAAAAATGATGATTGGGAATATGTTAAAAAATTTTGTCCTAAAAAAATGTTATATCATAGTTGTCAAATTTTGTAAAATAATATATAAGAAGTAACTCATCATGTGTTTCCTCTGATAAAAACTATTTTAAGATATTTGATAATCTATTAAAGGTTCCAAATGAATGCTTAAAAGAGGACCCAATTGTTTCAACTTTTAAAATATTTTATGAAAATACAGATCGTTCTGACCTTCATTACTTTATTAGAGCCAATAATTAAATATTTGTTCCATAAAAAGCTTATGAAAAATCTTGGTAATCAATCGTATAAACATATTCAAATTTAAACCCTAATTAAATCTAGCTTGAAAACAACAATCTTAAGCATTTGATTTTGCATTTTATACATTATTCTATAGATTAAGATGTATAGGAAAATAAAAAACTTTAAGAAATCTCATCAGTTTAACTTTAGAAATATTACTCCACAACAAAGTAGTGTTAAGGTCTATTCTTTAAAACTACATTTTTATTTAATTAATATCAATAACATTGTTCTGTAATAGAGAAATCAATAGACATAAATAAATAACAATAATAACTTTTGGCATAAGCATTTTCAAATGACTTTACTCAATAAAAATTATTTCAATCTCCTTATTCGTAATATATCAAACCTCAATAATTTTCACTCAGAAATACCATTATGTGTTCATCTTTATAAAAACAACATTAACATAAAAAAACTTCATTTTTATGTTGCTTTATTATAATCAAAATAGAAAAAAGAACCCTCATTTGATGATATCTTAGTCAAGACAATAGAAGCTGGACTTGAGTAACTAGCCAGAGTGAAAAAGTGGGAAATTAAAAATGGAATATTTTGAAAAAAGCAAACCTTCATCTAACAAATATATTAGAATAAAAGAAAATAATAATTAGTATCAATTAAAATACTTTATAATTAAATCAATTCTAACTTTAACTTATTTAGGAAGTAGTAAATCAAAAATAAATATTTTTAAAACAAAATATCAACAGAGCCACTTTAATCATAATAATTACATAATTTGATAAATGAAAATTCAAGTAAAAATATTCGTGATTTTGTCAAAATTATTGATGAAAGTAGAAGATACTAAAATTAATGTTAAATGTTACTTAATGATAAATCAATTAAGATTCAATCCTCTGAAATATTTTAAATAGATTCATTATTCAAAATTGAATACTATATAAAGAATTAGAATAAAATTAATAGATACAGTAAAGTTATTAAAATCTGTGTAATTCATTATCATATTAAAATGCATCTCATTAGAAAAGTGACCTAGCTTTTTATGAGTTGTGTTCAATGTATTATCCAGGAATGAAAATTTCTTAAGAATAGCAGAATAGGAAATGTGTAGATGAAAAATGTTAGTTTTCTCTTAATCCTAATGATTTTATGTTATATGGTCATGAATAAATTTTACCAGAATAAGAATTCATTTAATTGGGTTAATTCATTAAGGATGGCAAAACAGACATAAATATGGCAATTCTTGAGAAGATTAAAAAAGAGCTTGAGAAATTTTTGTTGAATAAATAGGCTTTTGAAAATTTGATAACGAAGATTTATGAAGTAATTGAAAATCATATTTTGAAAGTTTATAATGTAAGGTAAGGAGAAAAAATTTTATAGAGATTTTTAATTTGAAATTTATTTAATTGAAACTTAATAAATTGAAGAGTTGACTTAAATGGATATTGATTTAATTAAGTTAATTATTAATCATTGTTAGATTTTAATTCAATATTTTGAAGAGATTTTAATTATGATTGGATTATCAGAGAATGGTGCTGATTTTTTGGAAGAAGCAGTTTTTATGTTGTGGTAATGTCTTTGTGAAAAATTTGATGAAAGACTTTAGATTTAAGAAAAAGAATTAGAAAATAATTTAAAATAATCTGATAAATATATTTTGTATAAGTAGTAGTTATGCATCCAATAATTATTAGTATTATGAGTAATTCTTATCAAAAGTTGAAAAGTTGGATGAAAGATTAAAGCAGTAATTCAAAAAGTAATTTAATATTCCCACTAACTAAAGAAATTTTATAAACTGTTGATGAAATTATGTTAAAATCTAAAGAAACTGATAAAATTTTAGATTACATAAAAAATCAAGTTCCATAAATTGAAAAATATATTAATTAGTATATACAAAAAATGAAAGTGGATTTATTAAATGCAAATCTGAAATAAAAATTATTCTTGAAAGTTTATTGGAAAAAATAAAGAAACTATAATATCTTTTTAAAAATTCTACAATGTTTAATAGTGCTTTAATTAAAGAGTGTTATCACCTTAATAGAAATAAGAATAATCAAAAATTGTATTTGATATCTTGATTAATTTTTTTTTGAATAAAAAATCAAAATACATAAATTGTTTAAAATACGACTTTTAAGGTATATTTGAAGATTTGGAAAAATTGAATTCAGATTAGATAGATGTAAATGTGAAAGGTCAAAATGAAAATGCTGATGCTCTATTTGATGAAATTGAAGTAGCACCTGCTTTTCTTTACTTTTTTGAATTATTGATNGTAGATGAAAAATGTTAGTTTTCTCTTAATCCTAATGATTTTATGTTATATGGTCATGAATAAATTTTACCAGAATAAGAATTCATTTAATTGGGTTAATTCATTAAGGATGGCAAAACAGACATAAATATGGCAATTCTTGAGAAGATTAAAAAAGAGCTTGAGAAATTTTTGTTGAATAAATAGGCTTTTGAAAATTTGATAACGAAGATTTATGAAGTAATTGAAAATCATATTTTGAAAGTTTATAATGTAAGGTAAGGAGAAAAAATTTTATAGAGATTTTTAATTTGAAATTTATTTAATTGAAACTTAATAAATTGAAGAGTTGACTTAAATGGATATTGATTTAATTAAGTTAATTATTAATCATTGTTAGATTTTAATTCAATATTTTGAAGAGATTTTAATTATGATTGGATTATCAGAGAATGGTGCTGATTTTTTGGAAGAAGCAGTTTTTATGTTGTGGTAATGTCTTTGTGAAAAATTTGATGAAAGACTTTAGATTTAAGAAAAAGAATTAGAAAATAATTTAAAATAATCTGATAAATATATTTTGTATAAGTAGTAGTTATGCATCCAATAATTATTAGTATTATGAGTAATTCTTATCAAAAGTTGAAAAGTTGGATGAAAGATTAAAGCAGTAATTCAAAAAGTAATTTAATATTCCCACTAACTAAAGAAATTTTATAAACTGTTGATGAAATTATGTTAAAATCTAAAGAAACTGATAAAATTTTAGATTACATAAAAAATCAAGTTCCATAAATTGAAAAATATATTAATTAGTATATACAAAAAATGAAAGTGGATTTATTAAATGCAAATCTGAAATAAAAATTATTCTTGAAAGTTTATTGGAAAAAATAAAGAAACTATAATATCTTTTTAAAAATTCTACAATGTTTAATAGTGCTTTAATTAAAGAGTGTTATCACCTTAATAGAAATAAGAATAATCAAAAATTGTATTTGATATCTTGATTAATTTTTTTTTGAATAAAAAATCAAAATACATAAATTGTTTAAAATACGACTTTTAAGGTATATTTGAAGATTTGGAAAAATTGAATTCAGATTAGATAGATGTAAATGTGAAAGGTCAAAATGAAAATGCTGATGCTCTATTTGATGAAATTGAAGTAGCACCTGCTTTTCTTTACTTTTTTGAATTATTGATTAAAGAATAACTTGAGAAGATATAAGATTTAAAGGTTGAAATAAATTTTCTTAATTTAGAAGCTGAATTCAATAAAATAAGATATGAAATGACTGGATGTTTAGTAAAATGTCTTTTTTGTAATAGAAAATGTGATCGTGATATTAGAGATTTAAATCATAAACATGAATGTTGTTAGGGACATTTTTTAAAAGGTATCTATTTTAGTAATATAATCATAGGATTTTAATAAGTATAATAAAAATAATTTAATTCAGAAAATAGTCCATCTATTTAAACATGCAATGAAATAAAAAATGATTTTAAAGTTCAAAGACTTGGGTAAGTATAGTAATGGGAGTAAATCAAACAAGAGAATACAAATTGGTCATTTAATTCCTAAACATAAGAATCGTAATAATTTAAAAATTTACAATTAAATGCATGGAATGAAGGAGTTGGGAAGATAGTATCATAAACTATTTCAAAAAGAACTAATAAGAAAATCAATTTAATAAATGCACAAAATGATAATATTTATTAGGATTCTAATCGTTTTATATTTATACTTGATGATTCAGGAAGTATGCAAGGATAAAAATGGCTAAATATAAGATAAGGAGCAATAGGAGTGATGAATCTAATAGCAGCCTAATAATCAAAAGCAAAATCTTCTGTAATTATATTTAATTCTACTGCCAGATTGGTTTTGGATTAATAATTCATTAATACTTCAATTTAATCACAATACATTAAATAATAAGGTGGAGGTACAGACTATGACTATGCATTCTCTATGTGTTATGATCAAATCATCAAAAATTTCGAATATGATGGGTATAATTTAAAATGATATTTAGATTTTCTATTTAATTTTATACTGATGGAGAAGCTAGTGTACTTGATGTTGCAATAAGTAAGTTGAGATCACTTCCAGAAGAAATGTAATATTAATCATTAAACTTAGTAACTGAAACACAATAACCTGGAGTATTTCAATAAATTTAAATTTCTTTACAAGGCTATCTCAAAAATATTTAATTAGTAACATCTGTTTAGCCTAGTCAAGCTTCCTTGATTTTAACTAAAGATGTTTAAGTTAAATTAAAGAAGTAATCATTTGATTTTTATTTATTTATAAATATATTCATTTTTCTATCAAAAAAATATAATACAATAGAAATAAATATAAGAAAATCTTTAAAATGATACTTACAAAAGTGTTATATAAAATGATGCTTTTGTGTATGTGTTTATAATTTATAATATCAATTTGATTAAAAAGAATATTAATTGTAAATAATTGTAAAATGAATATTTTTAGAATTTGATTATGATCATATCTCAAATGTAACATAAAAGTTCAAAATTTAAACTGAAAGGAAATATTTAAATGTTGAAGGAATACTACTTTCTAATTTAATAATATATTAAATTTGTTTCATATTTTATGACACTTCATAATTTAAATTTTGGCCGACATTGTATCCCAAGTAATCAAATACTCTCCATCTTTACTCATTGATCCATATAATTTGTGAATTCCAAACTTTATACTTTATACTGTTTTAAATTCATTATTTTTATTCTTTCATATAATATTGATAAAAGGACCATTCTTATTCAAAATAAGAGATTTTGACTCTATATATAATTATGGAAATGATGCTTCACAAACTGAACTACCTTTTACAGCAATTTCTTTAGTTTGTTAATATTTCTTTTTATCTTCCATTTCGTAAATATGAAGATATTTATCACAAGAAGATTAAATTATGAATTTATTATCATTTATGAAACATAATCGTATTCCATAATTATAGACTTTTATTTATGAGATTCAAATCCATTGTGAATTTTATCCAGACTTTAAGATTACTAATACCTTATCCTATGAATTATTTAAACTTAATCCATATACAGTACTTTTATGATCATTTATTATTTATGAACATTTCCATCCATTCTTCTTCACCCAAAAATGTAGTTTGCCATAACCATCTCCTGATATAATTAGATTTTCATCCTGACCTACTACCAAACAATAAAGCCCAAAAATATGTCCAACAAATTTATATAAATGTTTACTGCTTCTATTTTAAGACCAGATTAATATCTATTTATCTTCATAAAATCTAGAGTTTAGACACCTCTATAATGTCCACTTAAAAGCTATATTTGTTTTAACTATCCAAATTTAAATTCATACACTTTTATATGAATATCAAATGCAAATATTAATATTGAGTTATCTTTATTAAAACAAAATGCTTGACATTGTTAGTCTTATTCAATTTCGTTATTTTTCATTTTTACATATTTGAATTATTTCATTTACATTTTCTTTTTTTTATTATTAAATATCTTAAAAATTTAATTGACTATTAAACTATAAATCCAACATTTTTGATTTTAATATAAATTCTTAAAAATCTCAAACAGATTTATACTTCTTTGAAATTATATCATTTTTAGATACATCATTCCTAGAACAATATTTGATTGAATTTTGTAAGGTTTATGATATAATCAACCAAATATCAATGATAATTACAAAATCTTAATTATTATTGAATTTAAAATTAAAAAGTATATTTAAGGATTTTTTAATAAATACTAATTTAAATTATAATTCACTTTGGTAATAATATTAAAAATTAAATTAGAAATGGAAGGAAGAAAAATATTAAAAATTTCTTATAAAACATTTATTTATTTAATTTTTTTCATCATAAAATATTAAAATTTGTTTCAAAAATACTAATTATTAAAATTCAATTTTTTGCGATGTTTAAAATATAATAAGCAAACACTCTACCTTTAATTACTTTATTTTATAAGAGAATGTGAGTTATAATAACATTTTTTCCATATTGAATAATTAGATTGAATTAGTTTAATTGTTATAACAGCTTTAAAATGTATAAATAATAATTACAACTAAGAACTATCTAAAATGGGTTTCATCCTAAATATTATGAACTAATTGCATCAAAGTTTGATTTATAACTAAATCTATGAAATAAAATTAATAGATATTATGATAAGTTCTTATTCATTTTATGAAAATTTCTTTTCCTTTGATCTCATAATATTCATTTAAAATTATTTAGAGATTGTGAGTAAATGATAAAAGATTATAAAATTAAACTAAATGTGATAAAGCTATATATATATATTTTTCAATCTAACTATTTTATTTATGAGGACATTTATAATTTGTATTGTTCCATCTGTTCTTATCCTAAAAAACTTTGATTCTGAAATGCATTATATTGTTAAATCTCTAATTATGCTTGAGTTGGTAGATATCTTTTTCAATCAAACTTAGCTAGTCTCTAAAGTTAGAATCATGTTTTCAAGTAAATTTCCAAAATTAAATAAACAATATTAATAATTGAGTTTGTAAACTTATTCTTAATGATTAAACCAAAAATGAAAGAAAAAGAATAAGATTTCATTTCTTCATGTTAACATCGATAACCTATATGCATAGTTGTATTTGATCCAAATTTGAACAACAATTAAAGACTATTATGTCCATTATGCTTAGCTAACTTTGAATCAAATAAAAAAATGATAGGAATAGGTAAAGTGATCCAGATGATTGAAGAAAATCATAATGACAAAATATTTAGAGTTCAAAATAATTTTGAATTGGTGAAATAATTGTAAGAAAGTTTAAGAAGACTTCAAACCTTTACTCATGAAAAACTTTAAATGTTAATTGTAAGTATTGAAAATTGGTTAAAATAAATATGTGAAAGATATTAATCTTATAGTTTTTTTGTGGAACTAGAAAATCTAATAAAAAATGAATGTTCTGACCCCAATATATACTCAGATATGAAAGTCACCTATGAATCACATTTTTGCAAAATTGCTTAAAATTTATAATAGTTTGGATAACAATATTCAGAAATTCTATAAACAATTTCAGATTCATTTCAACAATAAGGAATAAAAAATGTAAAATAAATAATTATAATTCTAGGCAATTTAACCACTTCCAAAAGCAAAACGTGTAAAAATAAATCAAATTAAAGAGGATCACAATAATAAAGAGATAAATGAATCAATAGAACAATTATAAGAGAAATATTATTACNAAATGATAAAAGATTATAAAATTAAACTAAATGTGATAAAGCTATATATATATATTTTTCAATCTAACTATTTTATTTATGAGGACATTTATAATTTGTATTGTTCCATCTGTTCTTATCCTAAAAAACTTTGATTCTGAAATGCATTATATTGTTAAATCTCTAATTATGCTTGAGTTGGTAGATATCTTTTTCAATCAAACTTAGCTAGTCTCTAAAGTTAGAATCATGTTTTCAAGTAAATTTCCAAAATTAAATAAACAATATTAATAATTGAGTTTGTAAACTTATTCTTAATGATTAAACCAAAAATGAAAGAAAAAGAATAAGATTTCATTTCTTCATGTTAACATCGATAACCTATATGCATAGTTGTATTTGATCCAAATTTGAACAACAATTAAAGACTATTATGTCCATTATGCTTAGCTAACTTTGAATCAAATAAAAAAATGATAGGAATAGGTAAAGTGATCCAGATGATTGAAGAAAATCATAATGACAAAATATTTAGAGTTCAAAATAATTTTGAATTGGTGAAATAATTGTAAGAAAGTTTAAGAAGACTTCAAACCTTTACTCATGAAAAACTTTAAATGTTAATTGTAAGTATTGAAAATTGGTTAAAATAAATATGTGAAAGATATTAATCTTATAGTTTTTTTGTGGAACTAGAAAATCTAATAAAAAATGAATGTTCTGACCCCAATATATACTCAGATATGAAAGTCACCTATGAATCACATTTTTGCAAAATTGCTTAAAATTTATAATAGTTTGGATAACAATATTCAGAAATTCTATAAACAATTTCAGATTCATTTCAACAATAAGGAATAAAAAATGTAAAATAAATAATTATAATTCTAGGCAATTTAACCACTTCCAAAAGCAAAACGTGTAAAAATAAATCAAATTAAAGAGGATCACAATAATAAAGAGATAAATGAATCAATAGAACAATTATAAGAGAAATATTATTACTTATAATTATCTAAAATATAGCAATTATACAAGACAATTATAAATAATTACAATATGTAGTGTAAGAATTATAATAGAATATGAGTGAATTAGTTAATAATGAAGATTAATTAAATGTTATGGATTAAAATGTAAAAGAAATTGAAATGTAACTACTAGAATGTAAAAAAGAAGGAAAAAGTGATGAAGTACTAAATCCAAATAAAACTTTAATAGAAGAACGTTATGCTTTTACAATATATTGAGTTACAAAACAGTCTTATTTAATTACTAAATAATTAAAAAACAGTACTAGCTGAAAGAAGAGAACTAAAAAAACGCTTTCAGGCATTACAAGTTCTTGCCAATAATCTATTTATATACCTAAATTATAACGATGCTGAAATTGTCTAATTGATTCAAAAGTTGTCTAACCTAAAAATTTAGAAATCTAAATAAATTTCATGACAAATTGAAATATCATTATTTATCCAAATAGTTATATTATTTAATAATTATATCAAATTCATTTGTTTATTTATTTATTTCTAGTTTAACTTTATTGTAATAATAAAGTTATGAGTATTACTCTTTTCTAGCTTAATTTCAATTATCTTCTGTTAATTACATAATTTTCTAGTTTATAAATAGATGTAATTCTGTTCTTTTTCTATTTTTCTCTATTTTATTATCTTTTCTCTTTAATTATCTTAGCATTACTTTAAATGAGATAATGATAAATATTTTTTTGAAATGAAATAGAAAAATTGAATTGATTTAGAAATTCAGAACTTCAATTGATAAAATTAAAATCAAATAGAAAGAGTTAAAATATTATGTCATATATGGAAATGGTTATATATAAATAATCCATATAAACAATCATATTTAAATAATAAATGATCTGATTAATACATTCAATTTTTTCTTTATAAAATATATTTTTTTTTTGATTAATATTTAATTATTATTAATACGAGTAAATTAATTAAATCAATAATGATAGAATAAGATGTTGATCTGTAATGTTCAAGAAATCACAACTTACCAATACAAATGGTTGTATTTGATCCAAGTTTAATTAAAAATGAGAGATTACTTTGTTCAAATTGTTTAGAAGATTTTGAATCCAATGTGAAAATGGTTGGTTTAAATAAGGTTTTATAAAGTATTGATTACAATCTGATTAAATAAAATGAATTTAAGGAAAATTTAATTTAAACAAACATTGAATAAGTTGAAATAATATAGAGAAATTTAATTGAAATAAAATCTAACATTCTTTAGACTCTTGATCAATTGATTGGAAATTGTGAGGAATGGATTAAAGTTCTTTATGAGATTGGAGCATAAAACTAAACTTATAGTTTTTTTGAAGAATTAGATCATTTAATCACAAATTCTTAAAAAAATGAATATAATGAAGTTATTCTTAAAGAGATCAAATCAATTAATTTATCTTGGATAATTAAAACAACTACGAAGGTGTAGTATTTGAATAACAAGAATAAATAATTAATTATAGATCTAAAATAAAAAATATAGAGTGTTGTTAATAAGCATTAAAAATAGATTAAATAATTAAAAAATGATCCCATCAATTTAAAATTAGTGAATAATAATAATAATTAATATGATGATTGTTTTGCAATTTCATTTAATAATGATGGATCGTAAAATGAAAGAAGTTTTAAAATTGAAAGGACATACAGATGCTATTCGATGTCTTACCTTTACTAATTCAATGAATAGTATCATATGTGGTTCTGGAGATTCCTCAATAAGATGTTGGAAATAACTTAATTTTAAATAATGGAAATCTACTTAAGCGTATACAGATCATACTGATTAGATTGAGTGTATATTATTGAGGAAAGATGATAGTTAACTAATTTCTTGTAGTTAAGATAAATCAATTAAAATTTGGACTTTTGATATTAATAATAATGAATGAAAATTACAGTAATCATTAATGGAAAGTAAATGTTGTATAAATAGTAACACATTAAATTTTGTTGAAAATGTTTTAATTTCATGTGGTGATGATAAATAAATTAATATGTGGTAAAAGAATAAGTCTAATAATTGAGAGTATAAAAATTAAATTACACAAACTTAGAATGAATATGGAACAAAAGTATGTTTCTTAAGAAATGATTTATTTATTTGGATTGGAGGAGATATTTCAGATAGAAATTATATTCGTATATTCGAAATAAAGGATGAAACATTTATAAAGAATACTTCAAAGACAATAGAATTAAAGAGTGATCAAGAAGTATTTGATTTGAATCTCTTTCCTATTGTTTACAATTAGGAGTAAAATATTCTACTTGTTCGACATAAGTTTTCTGTTTATTTACTGAGAGAATAGAGTGATGGTATGTATAAGATAGTAGAAAAAGTGAAATAACAAAGCAATTCGATTTCAGGTACAATGACAAAGGATGCTAAATATTTAACTTTTTGGGATTCCAATTAAAAAACATATTAAATTTATGAAATATAAACTAAAGTTTATTAATATTAGGTTTTTAATCATCATAATTATCAATATTTGATTAGAATGTATACTTAAAAATATATGTATAAGTATTAAATTTATTCTTTTACTGCTTATATAACTTATGCTTCAATGAAATTTTATATCTTAGTTTGAATATCTGATTAAATTTATTGAAACTACTCAAAAGCTTTTAAAATCTTAACATCATCTGATACTACTCTTTCGTATAATTTAGAACTATCAAGTTATTAAACAATAGATGGAAGGTAATAATATATGCAGTTTTCTCTTAGATATGCTTAAAATTTGGTTGATTTCATTTATTCTGGATTTGTTTTATTCATAATTTTTTTTATGTCATTCTCATAGTATATTTTCCTTTCATATCTTTAGTATTTTAAAGATTCAACATATTCATCAGCAGATATGATTTATCTATCTTTATCAAATTTATAATTCTTTAATATATTTTATCTATTTCATTAATTAATTTATCTAAATCTTTATTATGTATTCCATAATATAATTGATCTATAATATTTTTCTTAACAACATTTTTATTTTCTTATAGTATTACTTTATCAAAATAATTATCAATAATATATTTTATAATAATGAGTATTTTTTATGATGACTTCATGGATAAATTCTGTTCATCAAAATCTTCATAATTTGGACATTGATAACCTGTAAAATGAATAGTATAATTTTATGTTTCATAATAAATTTTAAATACTTATTCTTAATCATTGAATTTCAGCCAAATTCTATTACAATCCAAATAATGATGCTCTATATTTGCTTATTGCAGCTATTTAACTTTTTCAGCTAATGATTTTAGTAAGACCAAAAGCTAGCCTAAATGGATTCTAACTAATTTAAAAGACTATGTTAAAATTAACATCATTTACTATAAAATAAACTAGATCACTTAATCTAATACATTTTTCCCTATTAATTGAATACTAGATGCATTGGTCTTCTTCAATGATTTTTGATACTCCAAATCCATCAAACTCGAGAATTCTTTTCAATTCAACTAAGTTTTCATAAGTATAAATATCTTCAGACAAATATGAAAAATGTTTCATATTAATATCAAATTAGAATTAATATTTCAATATATAATAATTATTGTTATTAATATTAATCTTGAATTTATTATATGAAATAATTTCAATATAATGTGTATTCTAATATAATTTATGATTCTCTTCAATTATAATATAATTTTTTATATTATCTAATTATTTATATTTATGATAATATAAGTATTATTAAAATAATGATTGAGAAATAGGAAGTAATGAAATTGATGTTAGTGGGATCAAATATGGTTGGTAAGACTGCTTTTCTATTTCGATTTTGTGAGAACAATTATAAGTCAAATTATGAAGAAACTTAAGGAATAGATTTGAAATCGAAAATATATAATGAAGGTAAATTGAGACTTTAAATTTTTGATACAGTAAAATGTTCAAATTTACATAATAGCCTGGAGCTGAGAAGTTGAAATTTGCTTCATTTGAATTCTATAAGTCAGCTTTTTGGTTTTATTTTGTTTTTTGATCTGTATGAATAATTATAATTGAGATGCACAATTAATATTAGTTGGAAATAAATCTGATTAATAAGACCATCATTATTATAGTGAATCACATGAAGAAGCACAACAGATGGCAAATGAATTAAATATTCCATATTTTGAGATTTCTTGTTTGACAGGATAAAATGTAGAATTAGTTATAGAAAATATAACAACAAGAGTTTGGAATCAAATGTAAAAAGGAAATTTGAGTCTTAAGTAAAAGAAACAGACATAAAATGCATAAAAAGATGAAAAAATAAAAACTGAAAGTGAATGTTGTAAAATGTTTTGAATTAGTATATACATCTAAGTAATTTGTTAAATTCTAAATAAAATAGAATAATTTAATCTTGTTATTTAATATATAAAGGATGGATAAGAAATATTTTGAAATATTTATTTAAATTTCATTTATATTATTGATTAATATTCAATTGACTAAATAAATTTATTACTATAAATGTATAGATTCATTCATATAAGAACCTATTTTTGTTAAAATGATTATTTGATTTTGAAAATAATCAGTTGATTTAACAGTTAAATATTTATCAATTATTTATAAATTCCGTTAATTTATCTCACTTTTCTTAAGTTTTATATTTAAAGTTTAACATTTCAATAATTTTGCCTTAATATATGGGTATATGTGAATCACACTCATAAGACTATTTGGAAAAGTTTTAGGATAACAAATAATCTGTAACTTGTCAATGTTACATATAAACTTAATAAAATAGAATTAAAGTGCCTATTTTAAATTCACCAACCTAAAATACCCTATATTCAAAAAAGATAAATATAGGGTCCTAATAAATTATGTGAAAATATGCAATAAGCAATTGAGTTATGAAATTATTTATGTTTTACTTATTTATTTCTTGTTAATGTTTTAAGAAATTAAAATATCAATTTAGAAGAGAATTACAATCATAATTATTAACTTCATTTCACATATAAATTTATAATAAATATTAATCATAATTCTTTTATTAATTTCTATAATTCACTAATCATCTTATCTTCATAATATTGATATTAAGTATTTTGATGTAATTATTTTTCATACCAGAATTTCATAATACTACAAACACGATATCCACATGAATAACTGTCTTTTTATTGACCAGAATATTAATGCTCTTTAATTTATACTGAATTTAATTGAAATATTTCTGCAATTGTATTTATTAATTTATCATCCTACACTAATTGAGATTTATTTAAAGAATCAAAAACAAAGACTTCTTATTTAGTTAAATCAAATAAAACAAAAAACCAATGACGATTTCTTCTATTGATTGGAAATCCTATGTAACGATAAATTTTAGAAAGATCAAATTTAACATCCTTAAATTTAGGCATTTCTTATTCAAATAAGCTTCTTACTTTATCTTCTGTTTAATACTCTCCAAAATTTGTAGTTAAACTTGAAGGGAAAAATAGAGTTCTTTTTAAGGTCTTTCTCTAATTTTTTGATAATTAAAAATATTCCCTATCGCTAGATTGATTAAGATAAAGAACATAACTATCAATAATACTACTGGTCATCCACTTCTTATTTTCTAATATATTCAAATCATTAGTTGACAATTATTAATTGTACTTACACCAAATTTTTTAATTTTGCTATTTTTTATCAATCTATCTATTATATACTTAATTATTTATTTATTTATTTGTTTCTTAATCTATTATCTTAATTGGTATTATATGATTTTTAGAGATATTATTATCTAAAATAGGGTATACTATTATGTTATTTGAAACAATGTTTTCATCTATTTCATTTTAATCTCCACTTCCTTATTTTTAGAAAGTCTTTTATTGTAAATTTATCAAAAAATTTCCTTCTTCTAATCTAAATTTTGGATTATTATTTTAATCATATTCAGTTTAGTACAATTTACCTTTACATTCATAATTATTGAGTTGATTCACATCTTATTTTAAACTCTTTTCACAATAATAATACAAAATGTTAATATAAATTATTAGATTATCATAATCCTAGTTCTTTAATTACAATTGATATCTATCAAATTTTTATTCTATGCATTCCTTATTCCAATTACTTATTTCATTGCTTTCTTGATTATTAAATTGATTCTAAATTTTTGAAGAATAGTAATTTTAGTAGTCTAATGGAACTATAATCACATTTTAATTTCTTTGCTTATTCTCTTCCTCTTTAATTTGTTTTTTTAAAGGCCTCTCCTAATCATTTTATTTTTCTCCGCTTCTGCTTTAAAAACAGCAAAATAATTAGAGTATTTCCATTCTATTTTACTTTAAATTAACTAATTTATTTTATAAAGAAAGCCCAAATATACTAATTATAAAAAATTTTTCATAGTTAAGTTCACTTATATCAATTCTCAATGATAATTTTGAATTTGAATCGAATGGTTAATTAATATTTGTTAATATAGAAATCAGTATTTAGTTCAATAAATTTGTTTTTATATTCAATTATAGATTATTAGAGGGAAAATTTAATTAAACCAATTATCTATAGAGATATTTTTTTTATTTTAAGGTTGTTATTTTTTCAAACAACTCTTGTGAAGATATGAAAATAAATTGTAATAATAATATTTTTCCCTATATAATATGAAAATAAAAATCAAGCCATTAATCCCAAAATACCAAATGAAATTGCTGATAAAATGAATGCACTATCTGTATTTGTTCCTGTTCCTGGATCTGTTGAGGTGTTAGATCCATTTGAATTGTTTGGATTAACAGATCCTGAAATACAACTTTCACATTTATTAGTAGCGGCATTCCAACTATAAGTGTAAGCCGATTTAATGTAACATATCTTGTTATCTGTCATAGTTCCTGGATCAGCTGCTGTGCATTTTCCATTTTACAACACAAAAACTGTGTATGTAGTTCCATCAAAACCTGGAATAGGTCTACAATCAGTTTCAGTTGCAAATGTATCACATGTATGATTAGCAGAAGATGTTCCTGTTGAATTTTCAGTCCATTTGCATGATGGATTAGTAGTACGAGCTAATTTATCTTTGCTAGCATCTGCACATGCTGTGAATGTCTTACAAGTTCCATTAACCTTATCAGTTCCAGTAAGAGTGAAAGCACAAGTAACTTATTTACTATTTTCTAAACCACCTCCATTACAAGAAGTAATATTCTTCTAAGATGAGCAAGCAGTCATTGCCATACAATTGGTTCCATTAGAGACACAAGACCTTCCTAAGATAACTCCATTACAATTAGAATTTGAAGTTCCACCAGTAATATCTTCACATTATTTTAATCTACAAATCTTATTTCCTGTTGTTACTCTAGCTAAAAATGTATCTGTTCCAATGAAACCACTACAATTCTTTCCATAATCAATACAAGATACCCAAGTAAATTTGAAAATAATAAGATTTTGATATAAATAGCCATTCCTGACTTTTCTTTATTATTGTTTTCTTAAATGCTATATTAGCTATTCATGATGTAAGTGGAATAATAACTTTTCGTAAAAGAATATGATTTGATGGGTTAATTTATTTTTTTAATAGGGTTCTCAGTAATTGTACAATTAGTCTGACTGTTTAAGTAATTATAAAATTATATGAAGAAAGATATGAATTAATAAAAGAATTGTATTAGGAAAAATAAGAAGAGTTAGGTTGATATTGAGACATTATTTAAAAATATTAAAATATTAACCAATAATTTATAAGCTAATCATAATTGAAAAATAGATATCTAAATTATATTATTATTTGATTTATACTAGAAATGTATTTTTGTTGTAAATTCATTAATAAATTACTTCATACGCCGGGTAAGCTCTTCTTACATCCATCTTATAAAGAATATATACATAGCTTCCATTAGTCTAACCTTTTATAGAATCATATCCTTAGTTTGGCCTTCTTATATTCCTATTCTCCTCTGTTTCTTAGACTCTACCAGTTGTAACCAAACAATATAACATTACTTTCATTCCTACATGATTTGGATCGTCTTATTAAGTTATTTAATAAGAATAGTTTCTTGAATAAGCTGCATTTTCAGCAAAATAGATACCATCTCCCCATAAACCAATCTAGAATCATAATATAATTACTTAACTAAATGTAACATCAAACCCTTCTTTTTAGCTTTTATAAATCACAGAAGGATGTTAAGAATGGACTCCATGCCATAGGTATCTTTTTTATTCAATTTTATTTAAAATATTTTTTTAATTTTTATGGATACCAAATAATTTATTTCTTTCCTATATATAGTTTTCCCATAAAGATTAATTTTAAATTCTATTAATAGCTGTTATTGTTCCATTATCAGTTTTCTAAAAATTCTATTAGATTTTACAAAATTCCTTTGAATTTTATTAAAGGGGAACTTTAATAAAATTGTCACTTTATTTAATCCATTTCTTTGGATATTGCTTGACATAATTCATAATTAATTCTATCTAAGCTTGAACTTTTCTTTCCTTGTTTTTAAAAATCTCAATTTTAATTTTTTATCCTTAAGTAATATTACCATCAAATCTCTATGTAACTGAATCTAAAAAGTTTGAGAATTTTTCTAAATCTTAATCACCTATGTGAGGAATTTATATATTTAATTGAGTTAAGTATTTTTATAATTCAGTTTTAATTTCTTTCAAAATTTTTTCATTTAATTTTTGATCAAATGATTAGATTAAAAATGAATTATAACTTTCAATTTTTTAGTTAATCTTAGTTTTGAAACTATAATTCTAACCAACTAAAACATTATGTTTTTAAACTATAGGGATTTTTTATACTTCTCTTTTATATTTTGTAATTCTATTAATTTAGTAAACTCCTTCTTAATTAAAAACAATATCAAGTTTCTTCCAAAATATATAAAATTAAAAATTTTAATTTTGCTCTTAAATAATGAAATAATTATTTAAAGGATCTTAAACATATTCATTATTGATATAATATTTCTTGTTGATGCCTTAATACTTGATTATTAGGTTACTTTATTAAGTAGATGATAATTCTTATATTCTTGAATTTTGTAAATTTACCAAATGTGTACTTGGAAAAGAGGTAATTTAATAGTTTAAGGCCACAGTTGTTTCTTAGTTTGATGATAAAAATTGTATATATCCATTATCTATTTAAGAATTAATATCCAAAGGATAATTTTCAAAGTTTTTGTCATTTTTCCATTGCCATTAAAACTTTGCATTATTTTGTTAGCCTGCTAATGTTCTCTACAAATTGAGATTAAATTAATCAATTTATAAATAATTGGGTTCATTTAAAATAATTTTTTTAATCAAATTATTACTTTGAAAAAATCTATTAATAATGCAATCCAAATATATATTGGTAATGTAATTATCTATCTAAATTTTATTTTCTCCAATCAGTGTAGGTATAGTTAAGGTCTAAATATGATAATTATTATTCTCAATTTTATTAAATAAAGCTTCAATGTTTCTTTCTAAATTTTATCCATACTATACTTAATTTCCATTAATGTCTAAAGGAATAAACACATTTATTATATATCTTGTTGGTCTAAATTAACTCAGTTCAAAAACAGCAACTTCAATTTAATCGAATTATTTGGTACTTTGAATAACATTTTCAATAAATTTTTAATATGCTCCACCGCCAAAATCCAAAATATGTTAATTTAATCCTTTGCTCTATCCAGCAATATGATTAATAAAATTAACAATAGCATCACATTCAATTAAAGTAATGTCAGTTGAGATAAGCTAAATTTTTTTAGAGCCATATTCTAATTAGGATAAAATTTAGTAACTAAATTTCTTATCAAATTCAAATATGATATTATATTATTTTTCTAACTATTTTGAAAATATTTTTAAATGCTTTTCAAAAAATTTAGTTTGCTTTTCTTAAAATCTACATATTTTACTAACTGTTTTTTTTTCAAGTTATTTAATTTCTTCACAAATAGAATTATATTTTTCATTTAATTAAAATTAATCCTTTGCGTGTAATATAATTTTTAATTCCTATGAATAATTCACATAAATATTCTAAAAATATTCATTTTATAAATGTGCATCTAACCACTATTATTTAAGTCGATTAAAAATAAGAATTTTTGGACAATCGATGCTTTTAGCTATTAAATTTTCTGATATATGTTTTTTTATTTGTGTTAATTGTTCTTTAATTTCCTTTAAATTTTTGTTTAATCCAATAAAATAGTATTCTTTGTTCATTTTAGATACAGTTATTTTATGTTATTCGAGAAATATTTATTTTTCTATCCCTAAAAATTGCCATAAATCTTCAATATCAAAATTATTCTCTTTGTGGTAGTTTAATTAATCAAAAAATTATTCTTATAATTGTTATTTTATTAGTTATAAATCTAACTATTGATTATGAAATATAGTGACTTAAATGGTTGATTCCGTTACATTAACACCAGAAATTTTGAGTAAACATTTTCCAAATTAATTAGCAATTGATGCAAAGTTTGATTTGTATAAGTTCTCAAATTTTTATTTCTTTTTAAGGATCTTAATAATTTATTCTTAGCAATTAAAGCAAAATATTGAGCATGAAAACTCATTTAAATCTGAATAAATCTACAGATATTTTTCATTTATCATATCTGATTCTCCTTAAATTTCAATTATCATCAATTCATTATTTTTATGGATGGTCCAACATTCTAAAGGATTGTTCATATAAAATAACCTCAAAAATTAATCCCATAGAATGATTTTGGATTTATCAGTTAAAGTTATATACTTAATAGGGAAAAATATTAGCATAATTTCATTTTTTAACCTTGAAATTTCATTTTAATAACCTTTATATTTCATATCTGCTTCTTAAATCCATATTTAAATTGTGACCTTTACAAAAAACATCTTTTTTTTTTCTATTTGAAGTGATTGTTATAAAATAATTTCTAGCCGTTCTTCTTAATCTTAAAGTTGTTTTATTTTTTTTGCAACATAATTTTGATCGGGAGGAAAAGTTAAATTAATTTCAAAAGGCTCTATAATTAGTTAAAATTTATTAGATTGTTAAACAAAATCATTTAGTTACTTTTACAATATTTTAATTTTCTAAAATTATTTCGATTAACATATTAAAATGATTTAATTTGAATTAATTTTTAATTCTTAAGCTTTATTTTGTAGTGGAACAACGTTTTTAAAATCTTCTAAAGAAATATTAGAGGACAATAATAAATCAAATTTTTTGATATTAAGTTATTAAATTAACTTTTTTTTCATTCTATCTAAACCTAATAATCCTTAAATCTTTGTAATTTCATCAGTTGAATCAAATTTAAAAGTTAATATTATAATATGATCTAAAGTGACTTTTAATTTCTAAAAAAACTTATCAGCCTTTTCCTATTCTTATTCACACTCGACTTCATATTAATACAGTTCCTAATCTATCTTAAATTATATATTATTTTAAATGGCTTCTTTTTGAAACTTTTTAACGATAAAACTTTGAAGATAAATCATTTATTATGATTAAGAAATATTATTTTCTTCTTGCCCTTTTAATTAATAAGTATTAAATTGATGATTTATTAATTTTTTTTCTTTCCTAAATTCATCTTCCTTCAGATTTATTTTAATTGGTAAATCTTAATACTTATCTAATAGAATATCAACATGATAAGATTTTTTTTTAATTACTTCAACTTCAATATCTGCACAATGTAACAATTCTTCAATACCTTTGAGAAACCTGACATGTTAAGGAATTTTTGAAGCAGGATGATTGCCAATTTTAACAAGCCTTTCCTTTTATAAAAGTTTTGCTCTGTTTGATAATTTATTTTATTTATATAGTGCATCTTGATATAAACTATAAAATTTTTAAAATTAAGGATTGTGGTCATCAATATATTTATTTGCAATTTTTATACCATTTTAATACTGTTTTACAGAATCTTCCAATTTATTTAACTTTTCCAATTACACTGCATATTTAAAATATGTCTCAACTAAAATTATTTCTATTTCTTTATTATCAGGATCCCCATTCTTATCACCTGATTCTATTGCTTTGATTAATACTTATATAGCTTTTTCATTCCTTGAATAAATAACTTATCATTATTACATATTCATCTAATTAAGTGCATTTGCAATATTTGAATAAGTTTTTACGTTCAAATTTATATCGAATTCCTAGGTTAAATTTAAAGCTTTTTCTACAGCAATTACTGCTTATTTATTCCCAATTTTGATATATAAAGATCCCAAATTGATATAAACTAAACAACTATAATAAATGTTTGAATAAATACAATATATTTGAAGTTTTCAATAATGATTTATGCTTAATAATCCAACGAAAAATTAATAAAGATAGTTCGTAAAGTCCTAATTTATCTGTTAGATACATCGCATAATCATTTAATTAGTTAAATATATTTTCAGCTTCAGTTTACTGTTTAGAGACCTTTTTAAGCTCTAATTTTAATTTGATAAGTACCTTTTTCATATAAATACAAGAGATTATACACATAATTTATTGTTAAATTATCTCTAGTATAGATTAACTTGGGAATGTTTCGATTAACGGAAGGGAATTGAGAACAAGTTCTAGTCACGAATAGGAACATTTAGTTCTTTTTTTGTTAATCCACAGAAACACTTCTCATTAATTTTTTATGAAATAAACTAATTAATTTGATTATTATTATTAAAATAATAAATTGCATTATAAATTTTATTCTACTTTTAAATGAAAGATTATTTCATCAAATTTTACCAATATAAGATGTTTCCTTAATTATAGGTTAACATTTTATTAAATTATTCATGACTTTTTAATCTAATTCCTGCTAACAATAATTTATAATACACAAATTTTTATTTAATATTATCAAAAAATTTCATTCAAGAAGCAACAACTTAATTGTGTTTTTATTTAATTCTTAGGTTTAAATCTGCTGTTTTAAAGATTTGGGAATATTTAAAATGAGATTTTCTGTTTTTTTTATATTTTTGTCTGTTTGAGTTTAAATCCAGATGTTTGGTCTAAATGAGAAAGATATTATTTTATTCTTTTCAGTACTGAATTTTTCAGATGATATAGATCCTTTTAAAAAATAAAACAAAATTATCCCCTCTCATTTGTATACCATTTTAAATAAAACTATAATTAATAAACCTATCCTGTATTTAGTAGTGAAAACTAAACTTTTACATTATATTAGATAAAATTAGTTTAGATTTAATTATGAAATTTATCCAAATGAGATCATTTATAAATTAAACTTTAGTCAGCCAGATAATTAAATAACAATAAAATATAAATTGATATCAATGAAATAAAAATAAAGGAGATTAATACTAATAATAGCAGTAAAGTTAAAAGAAAGATAAAAAAAAGATAATAAAAATTACCTTAGTAACAAGAATAAGAAAAATAATAAAATGGTATTATTGGATTAGATGTTTAGCAACAGATTCAGAATTGGTTTAGATCAATCATAATTAGGTTTATTTAGTTTACAAAAAATCAATGACTCTTGATATTACAATTTATGAAATTAATATTGTTATGGCTGATGAAGAATAAGAACCACTAGATAAAATGAATCAAGGATATAGAGCAATTGCTATACCTATAAAATATTAGAGTAGAATATAAGACTGATATAATGGTATGTCTGTTGACAATACTTTTCCTTAATTTTCCGAAATTACAAAGTTTTTTCAGAATAGTTTATCAAACCTTAGTGTTCAACTTGCTCACTGTTATTATTGTCTGCATTAATAGATTAGCTGCTTAGAAAAATTACAAGCAGAACTTTATATCATATTTAAATTAATTTTTATTTTTATAGAACTTTTTATTTCCAAAACAAATTAATTTTATTTGGATAATAACACTAATTAAACTTTTGTAAAATAACGAC
>CAJJDN010000148.1:257017-274733 GCA_905182985.1 Paramecium sonneborni | reverse complement strand
AATTGCTATACCTATAAAATATTAGAGTAGAATATAAGACTGATATAATGGTATGTCTGTTGACAATACTTTTCCTTAATTTTCCGAAATTACAAAGTTTTTTCAGAATAGTTTATCAAACCTTAGTGTTCAACTTGCTCACTGTTATTATTGTCTGCATTAATAGATTAGCTGCTTAGAAAAATTACAAGCAGAACTTTATATCATATTTAAATTAATTTTTATTTTTATAGAACTTTTTATTTCCAAAACAAATTAATTTTATTTGGATAATAACACTAATTAAACTTTTGTAAAATAACGACAAATTCCCATATTTTTTTTCAGACAGTTCTCTACTCAGATTCGATATTAAAATATTAATTAGAGACCTTAGATAAATATCAAAGCTTCGATATTATTATGTCAGTATTTAGAAATTTTTAATGCTAATTCTGTTATACGTCCCTCATTAAATATTTTGTGCAAATCTTAGTTTAATTTCTTGTTCATACCAATTAATTTATCTTTTTTGATAATTAATTTCACTTTTTTAATTCCTTCATTAGCATTCCAAATCCTATTCCTCCAATTTAAAATCATTGCAAACTTCTAATCCAAATTTTTAATGGATTGCATATTTTTTCACTAATCATTCCTACACTCCATAATTTAATTATTCCCTCTTTACATACTTGCAAGCTTTCAATTTTTTTACAGTCATCAACAAAGAAGCCAATTGTTTATGATAGCTATTAAGGCTGATACATATTGTTGCAATTCATTTCATTCTTGATTCCAAACCCTTTAATTTTACAATAAATTTTCTAAGTATAGTTGTCCAATGTCTCTATTTTATAGATTAGTAAACTAATAAGATATTTTCCTCTAAAGTTACCCCTAGAATAATTTGTTTGATGCTATATTTTTTAATTCTGAAAATTTCATTATTAGAGAATATTAATTCTTATAATCTATTATTGTGTGATATTAATTTCATCTTAATATTCAACATTATTCTTCATTTTGCATCAATTGTTTCATCTTTGATTTGATATTTCAAAATGCAAAAGAAATTTTTTTATCTTTAGTTAAAGAGCAAAATTGCTAATCAACTATTTTCTAATATTCAACCAAAGCACCGTATTTCCCCTTTTTTGTGTTAAATATGGTTTAAATTCCTTTATAGAGCTCTTATTTTCATCAATAAAGTACATTGATCAAGCGCGATAAATCTCATAAAAAAGAATGATCTATATAATTAGTTTGAAATCAAAGTATTTTTATTGGGCCTAATTATAGAAGGTGTCATGGAAAGATGGATTGTCATCTCATTTACTAATTTATTGATAATGATTTCTTAGGTTTTTTGCTGTAATAATATACCTATTAAATAGCATAATTTATAACCTAACTAATTTTTTCAATTAACATTATGGAGAAATAATTTAAAAAAAAAATCAATTGATGTAATCAAATAATCTCCATTATCACTCATTAATCCAAATAAACTGTTCCAAAATCAATAAATAATTCATTTAAATGTTTTTTCTGAAAGACAAGATAATTGTTCAATATTAAAACAATAAATTCTATTTGAATGCCCATTTAATTTCTATTTACAAATCCATTAATTTCATTCATTTACCATATTATAATATAATTATCTTAAATTTCTGATATAAATTAATTTGATTTCTTAATAAAATTCAACCTCTTTTGAATGTTCACTTAGATATTGAGTTTATTTCAACTATTCTTGATTAAATTCAAATACTTTGATCTATTACTCACTACTAATTGCTATAATTCAATTATCTTTATTAAATGCAATTGCTCCACACCTTTCAGGCTATTTAATTGAATTATTTTATAATAAATTATAAGTGAATGGTATTGATTATTCTTTAATTTTTGTTTGAAATCTTAATTATTTTGATTTTTAAGATGAATTGATAAATCTAACTCTTTTAATTAAAATTCTAAGACGATTGGTTTTGTTCATTATTAATCAATTGTGTATATAATACTTTAACATTCTACTGCTTAAGTACTTTCTTTAATTTTACTTTAAATATTATCAACTATTAATAAATTATTAATTAAACCATTTATTTTGTTTAATTAAGTTCGTTAACATTCTTATAAACGTAAAACAGTGTCTTTAAGAATTTCATTTATTTAATTATCTTAATTATTATCTTCAATTGATAATGGATTTTAATAACTATTTTATTAATTAATAGCTTAAATCTTATGCAATTTTAATAATTTCTTCTTTAGACAACGGTTTCCAAGATGTATTAATTAAATTATTAGTTGTAGAATTAACTTTACTAGAATATTCTTAATTAATAATATTTAATTAATTTGTTGTATTTTCAATTGCAGAAATACATCCTTTCTATTATTTATAAATAATCCTTAGGACAGTTTACTTTTAGTTAAAATACATCAGCATTTTAATTCATTTTTTCTAATTTTTTATTGAATTTATTTCCAAATTTGATGAACTGTATAAATAGAAGTACATTTAATCGTACCATCTGAACATTTTAAACACCAAAACGTTTTCAACTTGTTCTCTCTTTACAAAGATCAAATAATGTGATTTATTTCTTATGATTTTCATATAATAAATTAAGTTCCTAAATTAATAAATGTTAAACTTCTTCTATATCTTCATTATCTTTCATATCACAATTCTCTAAAAAAATAGGTTTTGTTATTTGATTTTCTAATAATAATTGACATTTTATAATTAAACCTGTTTCTGTTAATGAAGATAATAAATTCTGAATATTAACTTTAAAGTCAATCTTAACTTGAATTTAAGTATTTTATTGTTCCTTAATGAATTCAATAAATAATTAATAATCATAATATTCTTTAGATTATCTCTTATTTATGACTTTTTCCACATTTTGAATATTAAGTCCACTTTTTAATAGAAATGATAATTAATTCAATCTATTAAATGTAAAAGATTCTTCAATAATTCAACACTTTCATTTAATTTATTCATGTTTTCTAAATTACTTAATAGTAAATTTGTTCTATCTTCTTTAAGTAATTATTTAGTTGATTTAATCTGATTGATTGAATCTTGAATATGCATCATTTCATTTTTTTATAGCCATATACTTTGTGCATAATACTCTTTTTGAATGATTTTTTTCATTTTAATCTCAAGCCAAAATGTCTTCAGAGTGCTCTCAACTTTTCTCTTATATTAACTTTTTATTTATGATTATTNCAAAGTATTTTTATTGGGCCTAATTATAGAAGGTGTCATGGAAAGATGGATTGTCATCTCATTTACTAATTTATTGATAATGATTTCTTAGGTTTTTTGCTGTAATAATATACCTATTAAATAGCATAATTTATAACCTAACTAATTTTTTCAATTAACATTATGGAGAAATAATTTAAAAAAAAAATCAATTGATGTAATCAAATAATCTCCATTATCACTCATTAATCCAAATAAACTGTTCCAAAATCAATAAATAATTCATTTAAATGTTTTTTCTGAAAGACAAGATAATTGTTCAATATTAAAACAATAAATTCTATTTGAATGCCCATTTAATTTCTATTTACAAATCCATTAATTTCATTCATTTACCATATTATAATATAATTATCTTAAATTTCTGATATAAATTAATTTGATTTCTTAATAAAATTCAACCTCTTTTGAATGTTCACTTAGATATTGAGTTTATTTCAACTATTCTTGATTAAATTCAAATACTTTGATCTATTACTCACTACTAATTGCTATAATTCAATTATCTTTATTAAATGCAATTGCTCCACACCTTTCAGGCTATTTAATTGAATTATTTTATAATAAATTATAAGTGAATGGTATTGATTATTCTTTAATTTTTGTTTGAAATCTTAATTATTTTGATTTTTAAGATGAATTGATAAATCTAACTCTTTTAATTAAAATTCTAAGACGATTGGTTTTGTTCATTATTAATCAATTGTGTATATAATACTTTAACATTCTACTGCTTAAGTACTTTCTTTAATTTTACTTTAAATATTATCAACTATTAATAAATTATTAATTAAACCATTTATTTTGTTTAATTAAGTTCGTTAACATTCTTATAAACGTAAAACAGTGTCTTTAAGAATTTCATTTATTTAATTATCTTAATTATTATCTTCAATTGATAATGGATTTTAATAACTATTTTATTAATTAATAGCTTAAATCTTATGCAATTTTAATAATTTCTTCTTTAGACAACGGTTTCCAAGATGTATTAATTAAATTATTAGTTGTAGAATTAACTTTACTAGAATATTCTTAATTAATAATATTTAATTAATTTGTTGTATTTTCAATTGCAGAAATACATCCTTTCTATTATTTATAAATAATCCTTAGGACAGTTTACTTTTAGTTAAAATACATCAGCATTTTAATTCATTTTTTCTAATTTTTTATTGAATTTATTTCCAAATTTGATGAACTGTATAAATAGAAGTACATTTAATCGTACCATCTGAACATTTTAAACACCAAAACGTTTTCAACTTGTTCTCTCTTTACAAAGATCAAATAATGTGATTTATTTCTTATGATTTTCATATAATAAATTAAGTTCCTAAATTAATAAATGTTAAACTTCTTCTATATCTTCATTATCTTTCATATCACAATTCTCTAAAAAAATAGGTTTTGTTATTTGATTTTCTAATAATAATTGACATTTTATAATTAAACCTGTTTCTGTTAATGAAGATAATAAATTCTGAATATTAACTTTAAAGTCAATCTTAACTTGAATTTAAGTATTTTATTGTTCCTTAATGAATTCAATAAATAATTAATAATCATAATATTCTTTAGATTATCTCTTATTTATGACTTTTTCCACATTTTGAATATTAAGTCCACTTTTTAATAGAAATGATAATTAATTCAATCTATTAAATGTAAAAGATTCTTCAATAATTCAACACTTTCATTTAATTTATTCATGTTTTCTAAATTACTTAATAGTAAATTTGTTCTATCTTCTTTAAGTAATTATTTAGTTGATTTAATCTGATTGATTGAATCTTGAATATGCATCATTTCATTTTTTTATAGCCATATACTTTGTGCATAATACTCTTTTTGAATGATTTTTTTCATTTTAATCTCAAGCCAAAATGTCTTCAGAGTGCTCTCAACTTTTCTCTTATATTAACTTTTTATTTATGATTATTACAATTATAGTACCCTATTATTAATTATATAATTTTAAAGTATTTGACTCAGGTATCGTATTTATTTACCATTATGTATTCGAAATTATTATATAATTTTATTATCACCAGGCTGAACTTCGTAGTTGATTATCTATATCTATTCTTTCTTCATTTCTATTACCTCTAAGATGAAATTGCATCGATTTCGATGACCCTAAGTTTATCTCCTCTACAATCCTCTAGCACCAAGGGTTTTAAAGGGTTAACCTGAATCCAAGAATGGAATTATGATAAATTGTTCAGGTAAATTGGAGAGCTTAGAATGGTGATCTATAATTCATAATGGCTCTCGCTATTCTTATTCCAGAATCATTCTATCACTTAAGAACGAGACTCAGCACTTATGTTTCTGGAAAACTATGGTTTATTTTTTGTTCCATTAGAGAGGGCTTCTTTATATAGTTGCCTGATTCTGCTAAGTACCGCTCACTTCATTAGTTTCATAAACTTCACAACTAGGATAACCTTTAAATAAAAACATGGAAGGAGATTGCCTCAATGTATCTACGAGAATATTTATTGAAGATGAAAAGTTGTCTTTGAGATATTGTAATATATAGAAATGTTCTACAGAGTCTTCACTCATTTGGGTCTATATTTTTGATCTATGCGATTATCTCCTCTTCTATTAACTTCTGATTAAAATTTTTATAGCCGCAGATGATACATCAATAGAAATAGGAAACCAACTTAGAATAACTCTATTCCAAGTAAGAGCAACCCTGAAGCTTTATATGTTCTCTCCCTTCTACTTTTTGTTTCTTTAGGGTATACTTTTGGATGTTCTATATTGATGATTTAACACACACCTATTGATTAGTTTAATTTATTATCATATTAATTTATATATAAATTTAATTTGCCAATATGTTTTCATTCAATTATTTATATTCCTTGCCATATAAATTACGTTTAATTGGTATATAAAATTTTGGTATTTATAAAGCAAAAATAAATTATCTTTTATCAATTAATTAAATTTATGTATTAATTAGAGATGATAGAAAATCAAAAATAATGACAATGTGCTTATAAACACAATTAGTCAATTCTTACTGTAGTTCTTGATCCAAAATTATCAAACTATTAGAGGCTCTTATGTAATAAATGCTTAGATTTTAATGAAACAACAGCTAAAACAATGGGGTTTAAAAAAGTCATTTAGATCATTGAGAATGAATAAAAGAAGAAACTTACCAATATTGAGGATACAACGATAACTAATGTAAAGTAAATCGAATCATTAATTAATAACTAGATTAATTAATTAAGATTGTAAATAATTGGATTCAGAATATTTTAATAATAGGATCATCATTAAACAAATACAAATATAGTTTCTTTGAAGAATTAGATAAATTAATAAAGGATCCAAAAAATCTCTAAATGAATCCTTTCATTAATAACATTTTTTAAATTAATTAATCATAGAAGTTCAACTTAATTCAAAATTATAAAAGTTTAAGGATTTTACAGAATTTAGTAAATGTATTTAAATACTTTCAAATATTTAAATGGACTAAAATACAAATATTGAGAAATTTGAAACTGAAGACCTAAAATTAAAAAATAATGACCAAAATGGGTAAATTGTATAAAAAGAAAATTCAAAGAAAATTAAATGGCAGCTATTAAGAAATACAATGAAAAATTCTCATTAGACTTGATTTGGAGAGCATAATTGAAAGATTGTCATATATGGTTTTGAAAATAATTACTGTATGATATTAGAAAATTGTAGCCAACAATATTAGACATTATAAGATAGCCATAATTATTTAAATTCTTAGCCTAGAGGAAATTGGATATGATTATTCTCTTGCCCCTTCATATTAATTCTTAAAACTTTTCTGGTAATTAAAGGTATGACCATAAAATTTTATTAACAACCTTTAGATCTAAATGTATCCTAATTTAACATTTTCACCTAAAACATAATGATATTTAGATAAGTGATAATGGAAAGATTATTGAAATCGGTGAAGGTATATGGGGTAATTGTATGTGTAAACAAGTAATTCCTAAGACTGGTAAAATACGCTTTGCATTCGAAATGCTGGGAATTGGAAAAGAGTGTTTGATTGGAATTGGATTTAGAGAAATTGTTAAATAAAAAGGTTACATAGGTGCTGGTTAAGGAAAAGGGTATTCAATTTTATTAATTTTATAATAGATCATACTTATTATTTCATAATTCTGAGCCATATTTTCATCATACTCATAATACTCAAGGAAAGGCATTTCAATTTAAAATTAACGATATAGTAATAATAGAAGCGAGTGTAGAATAATCTTAAGATTTGTATCCATATGTGGATTTGTGCAATTCAAAAGTGAGAATCAAAGATATATCATGATAAAATAAGGATATTATAATATATAATATATATTCAAAATAATATTACACAAATTATTAATAATTAATATAAGGAAGATATTTATATATTTTATAGAATAGAAAGAAATTATGCAGAGTATGATGATTATTTCTGTAAACATCGATTGAATAAGTGAAGTGATTGAATATCATATTGTTTATCCTTTTGAACCAACATCAAATACTAATGCTTTTTGCTTATATTGTGTATCTTAAAAAAAACAACATTTGAATTTTATAATTAAAAATAAGGAAAATATACAAAAGTAAATATATGAAATACCTTTGCTTGAATAAAATATATAACATATTTAAGGAAGACTTTATTAACATAAAGACAAAGGGTAAGAATTAATTATGTTAAGTTAATTTACTGGAAGATTATCTTATGCTATTATATCAAATAATTTAAATTATCCATCTTGTTATTATATTTTGACAAATTATGATCGATTAATAGGAAATACATAAATTAGACAATTATTAAATTAGATTCTTCTAAATATGAAATTTATGATGGATAATTTTAAATTAATATTATTTTAAGACTGAGATTAACAATTAATAAAGTTTATAATGATGATCATAATTTAGGATATAGAATTGAGGGATATGAAATTGGAATGATGAATGATATTTTTAGTATAATAAACATTGTATTTAATATTCTTTAACTTAGTCCTAATTTTATTTGAATTAAAATTATGTGTTAATTTTATTGGGAAAAACCATTGTAAGCTTGGTTATTTTTACTTAAATAATTAATTTTAAAATTGTATAGAAGGTTTTTTAGTTTGTTTAAATATTAATAATTGTGATTAGTGTTACTCAAATTATTATAAAGATAATTCGACTATTAAATTAATACTACAGATCAGTACATTATTATAATCATTTGCAATCGCAATGAAAATTGTTTAAGCATTATTAATAAAAGAGAATATTTAAAATTATTAAAAATGGATGTGAATTTCCTAATAAAAGCTAAATTCTGATAATAACTACAAAAATATAAATAGATTATCAAGAAACCAAACTCCCTGGTATGTCTAGTAAAACTAAAGATATTCAAACTAAAAATTAAAAAATATATTCCAAACACGACAAATAGTAAATTAATTTATTTTTTAAATAAGAGAAATTTAATAATTTTCTTATGAAATTTTTTATTTATATTTTATGTATGATAAATCATCCTCTCTAAAAGTTGTTATTTTCATCAAATAAGGCTAATTCTAATTTTTCCCTTAAGACTTCTTCAGAATCATAAGCTGGGATTACTAAAAGTTTTTAACTTTGTAAAATACTATAGAATTATACCATGTATATGCTTCAGGAAATTTAGAATTGCTATTGGTTATTTTAATTTAGATTGGTCTTGTTAAATTTTAAAATCCTCCAGCTGGTACAAGATAAGTACCTAAAGATGCTTTAATATATTACCTGTAACAAAATTTATAAACTTAGCAAGCATATCTTAATTGAATGTTCTTAATATGTTTTGAAGCCATTTAATAAATTTAATATCAGCTTTATTATAACTAAGATTCTCAATAAGATTCTCAACTAAAACCTAATTTAATATAATTTACCATTAATTTATTGCTAACCGCATAACAATTTCTTAAATTAAGCTGAATCAAAAATGGCAATAAGATTTTTAGGTATTACTGAATAAAATCCTTCTTAAATAGCTTTAATTTGGTCCTCAATGTTTTTTGCCATAAATTAATGGCAATATTTTCTTATATAATCTTTTTTATTTTCGTCTGTAACTTAAATATCTTTTCCTCCTTATATTAATTCTTTTTCTTCAACTTATCCTTTATTATTAATGCAATATGTATAAACACAATCAAGATTGGAAATATCATTATCACCATAAATGAATTTCATGCTTGTATGTTCCTCTACATCGTAATCTTACATATCATTTATAGACAACTTTATACCCAAAATATGTTTAAAAAAGTAGGTAGGAAATTCTCCATGAATTAAACAGTCATCCATTATAGCTTTTGCAAAAATCTTTCCAACAAATTTGAATTTATTAAGATGATCATTATCAAGATAAGATTCCCTATTTATCTAATAAAATTGTCGATTAGGAGTATGTATAAATAATTTATGTTTTGGATTTAGAAATTCCTTTGAAAGTATCTAAAACCAATGCCTTTTTAGGCCTCCATGATCATAAGCTTATTATCCAACAAATTTTATTGCTAAATTTACTTTGAGTTAATTAGTATTCAAAGCGCTAATCTATCTGTATGAATCTTCAAAAACTGTATCCATGTTGACATATATGGTAAGTTGCTAATTGGTTAAAAAGAGTTCTAATTATATTTCCTGATTCATTGATCTTAAAGGATCAATTTTATATCTCAAATATTCCTTCTTAACTTCAAAATTGATTATATTTGGATGAAATTAAAGAAAATATTCCACTAAACTTCTTTTTTTTGATTAATTATTTTATTGTCTGCTTGTAAATTCAATTTATTCTATTATAATGCTATTGATATAATCTTTACCATTTTAGCTCAGTTTTTTGAATAATTTTTTAAAGTTAAAATCAATATGATCTTATGAAGAACTTGATAATTCCATTGAAGATAATTTTATAATTTCATAACTTTAAGTTTCATTTTAATTAACAATTTCAGTACAAATCAAAAAAGATTCAATATAAGGCAATAAAAATAAGTTATATTCTTAAACTTATTAAGGCTGAATGTTAGATATAATTTTTTCCATATTCATCCATAATTATTGAAGTTCAGGCTACTTTAAAAACTCAAGCCATTCATTTTCTTAAGAAGTGTTTCCAATTGTAAAATTATAATAAATATGTTGTTAAATAAGTTAAAATATTTTTTTTATTCCATCTTCTTAATCTGTAATTTAATCATTTGTATTTCTTTCTAGTAAGTATTTTTCAAAATTCATAATGAATTTTTTTAATTAGTTTTATATTTTTACTTTAAATCTTATGAAATTGCTTTTATTTTTCAAAAGAATTGATACAAACTTAATGAGTTTCAAAATTTTTTATTTGTTTTTCGCTTTCATTAATAAATTGAATAAATCATGAATTAGATTAACATTTACTTCATCTATAAGTTATTAATTCTTTATGGAGGTTGAGAGCACTTAAATGAGCAATTCTTCATCCTTTTCTTCAAGTTTAAATAATAATTATGTCATTGTTTCAAAATTTTAAGATGATAAACAACATTTTGAAGCTTTTTTGATTTTTAATAAAGTTTATAAAATTTTTGGCGAAATAAACTTTGAGAAATAATTTTAATCACTTACTATCTAATTTCTTGTTATAATAAACATTTCTTGGTCAAAATCTTATTATCTTATCATTTTCAAATTATTAATAAGATAATCAATTATTTAATTAGCTATTAAAGATGAAGTACCTAAATTCATCAAAAATTAATTTATATAGTTATCCTAAGATTCAAAATTATCATCTACCTACAAAAATTAAATTATAAGTTATAAAAATTATCGATCAACTAAACCTAATAATTTTAGGGACTATTTTCTATTATTCAGTACAGATTTTATCTTATTTTTAATTATAGAATATGTTTTTTGCTAATTTTAATCTTCTAATTAATCTTATAACAATTCATCTTCTTATTAGATGAATAATTGGAATTATTCCTCTTAATCTCTAATTTATAAAATATCATTCTCATAATTTTTATTAGCAATATTTACTACTTGATCCATTTAGTTTAAATATATTTCTTCCTTCTAAAATTTATTATTAAATATTGATTAGAATTTTATTAATATTTTTTAAAATTAGAAAGGTAGTTATATATTTAAATCTATATTAAAAAATCCAGATTTCCAAAGAGATTAATCTGATTTATCATCTATATGAAGGTTATGGAGGGTATATTAATCCCCTAAATTATTTGAATGGAAATTTTCTGTTACCTAATCATTTTCATCTACCCAATTTATTGATTCTTATTCTAAAGCTGCAGCTAAAATTTCATGAGAGTTTTCATAATTTTCAATTATTATTTATTAATCAGATGGAATTTCTTATTCTTCTTCTATCTAAAAATAATCATCAAATTCTCCTTTTTTAATTGTTAATAGTGGCCATTTTTAAGAAACAAGGTTACTTATATTTGGATTCTGTATCACTCCATCTTGAAAATGTGACATTAAGTTTTAAAATATTTATTGCTTGATCTCTTCTGAGTTCATTTAAAAAGAATCAACTTTAATTGATTCAGTTTTATCTAAAATTAAATTAATAGCAACGCTATAAAGTATATTCAGAGTCTTTATTATGAAAAATAATTGATTTTTGAAAATAAAATATTATTTCATATTGAAGCTTTTGATTCCATCTATGTAAGTTTTAATAAAATTAAATGAGTTAAAAGGCTCGTTAATATTTTAAATACAAATTTTTGCAACAGATTTTATTTATAATAAAGTCACTAAAATATCAGATAACCGGCATACTTTTTCGTCTAAATATTGAATAGATTTATTAATCTCAACAAATAATTCCCTTATTACTAATCTTCTAATTTCATATGCAAAAGGAACAATTATATTATCAGATTTTCTAAAAAGAACTAAATTATCCAAACATATATAAAATATAAAACTCCTAGATGGATTCAAAATTCTCGTTAATATAGTCAAGAATGAAATTTTAGAACCAATAAAATTGATATATTTTTCAAGAAACTTGCTACAATTAATTCTTAAAAGTTATGGTAAGAGTATTGGAAATTTTTAAATAATTAGCTTTAAAACATCAAATATCGTTTTCCAATTATATTGATACTATTGATTATTTTCAAAATATGATCTAATCATTTATTAAACTAAAAGTCTTAAAAGAGTTTATGTCTCTTATTTATGTTTGAAATTAAATTGTAAGATTGAATCTCCATTTTAATTGATACTATTTAATGTATCTAGAGCAATACCTTATTTTAAAACTAAATATTCATCATTTACTGATTCTTCAAATAATAAATTCATAATATATTTAAAATCTTCCTAATAAATGTTCTCTTTTTATAGGGCAAGCAAAGCTGGATGATTTTTAGTTATTTTTAATTATTAATTTGCTTAGACATTATAGTAAACTGGTTAAAAACAAATAGGATATGTATTTAAATTTTAATAATTTTGCTATTATAAATTTTAATGAGTTTTTTGGATTTCAATATTTTGTTCTTAATTAAATAGTATTTTCTTTATTTGAGTTTCAAATTAGACTCTGACTAAAGTCTAATCATAAATTATAGCCATAGCTAATTTTGACAGATGTAAAAATTGAGTATAAATAATTTTTCCTTTCAATTTAAGTAACGCTTCTAAACCATTCATTTAAAAAATAAATAGATTTATATATTATCTTTCCTTTTAGAAAAGTCTTACTAAAATATCAATACAAATTTGTGGAGTTGAATGATTAGAAACATTAGAATCAAAGCAGCATTTTGTGCCCTTTAATATTTAAGCAAGAATTTATTTATTATCTGTATTTAATTTGTTTAATATAACTAGGGTCAAAAAAATAGCTTAATATGCTTTTTCATCCTCTTTTTTTAGCAAAACATCAAGTAATTTAAGAAATTCAATTATAAGTAAGTCTTGATCTTATGAAAAAATTTTTTATTTCTAAATCAAGTATAACACTACTATTAAACTATTAATATTTGCATCTTGTGATATTTAAAATATTATTTATCTTATGTAATTCTTGTAAAATTTAATTTTAAGTTGAAAGAACGATCAACTATTAATTCTAAAAATTAAAAGAGTTCTTGTTCATAAAATTGTATATCCAACTTTTCTAATATACCTAATAAAGAATTTGAAAAAAAAAAAGTATTTTTCTTAAGATATATCCTAAGAGATTCTTATTCGATTTCGATCAACTAATGTTCCTTATCTGTTTCATCAATCTATTATCTATTATTCAATATTTATAGGTTTTATCGAATAATGAATTTATCAAGATGTTATCTATTCATTGCTTCAAAGTTTAAAAAATCAAACGCTGTCAACTCATGAGGATTTAAATTAAGGATAAGATTTATATATTGAGATTCGAACTCAATATTTTCAAGTTATTTACGTAATTAGTCTCTCCTTTCTGAATTAATAGAACGATTATTTCTTTTTAAATCCATAAAATTTTGACTTTACATAAAATATCCTTAAATCAATAAAAATTACTTAATTTATTCAATGTTTTCGTGTTGTGAATCTTATATAATTAAAATCAAATTTGAAATATCCTGAATCATTTTTCTTTTTGTTGATAAACTATGATTTTATCTAGAATTGCCATATAATAATTTCAATATATTTAGAAAATTTTTGTCAAAATCTTATATTATTTGTAAATTTTAATTTACAGAGTTGATTGTAATAATGTAATTTTTGAGACTATCTTACAAATTTTAGCCTATATCAGAATTGATAATAAAATCAAGAATCTCAAAATCAACAGCCTAAAAAAATTCTAATAAAAAAATGATTTATTTAAAAATTTAAGGAGTTATTTCAGGAATATTTTTTAATAATAAACTAATTTTACTAAAAAATTTACTTACAGATTAAGCAATTTTGTTTTTATCTTAAATTTTTGTAATTAACACGATAATTATAACAAGTAAGTATGCACATGGATGATTTCCATTATTTAATATATCTATCTTTTCCTCCTATATCCAAAATTGAGAGATAATTAGAATTTCAAATATTTCCATACATTTATTTATTAAGTGAACATTAAAAGTTTAATCATTTAATCTCATATTTTAAATTTTATTTCTAACTTAATTAAAATAATGTAAAATTTCAGAAAACCGAGAAGTTACTTAATAATTTTAAGGAGAGCATTTCTCTAAGAATTATTATTCATTTGAAAACAAAAATTTTGCGTCGTTCAAGGAGCATCCCAATTCTGTTTCCCATGATTCTATTAACTCTAATGCTTTTTCTAGGCATTTTTAAGGATCAAGACCAAAAAATTTGAAAGTATTAAATTATGGGATTTTGAATATCATCACAAAAATTTCGAAATATCCTTCAGAGAGTAAAATATTATTTTCCCAAGATAAAGTGAACAAAAAACATTCTATTTCTCTCTTTTTCTCAAATATCTTTAAATATTCTGATTTAAAGTTCTAATCATAGTTTAATTGATTTTATTTATCAGATAATTATTATAATGATAATTATAATACATTTAAAACTATTTGATTTATTAAAGCTATACTTTGTTCTTTATTTATTGAATCTTATATATAAAATTTTATTGAAGTTCCTAACTCCACCAAAAACCAATGATTAATTTGTTCTCGAGTAATTAAGTGATAATATAATAACCTTTTAATGAAATTTATTCCATGATTATAAAATTTTTGATATCCGTTTTCTTCTAAAGAAATACTTAAATAAAAATCAAGAATATCAATCATTTAATCTGTTTCTAATTCAACAATATTGATTTTTTAAATAATTTCATTCAAGAAATCAGGTAAATTGGTATTAATAACATTGACTAATAATTCAGGATCAACTTTAAATAATTTAACTAATTAAAATGTTATTAGAATTGATTTTTTTAATTAAACTGTTGATTATAATTTACTTAATATAATACCAAACAGATTAGAATTTAAAATCTTTGTACCCAAAATAGAATTTCTATTTAGATTATTATTCAATATATTTTGTTATCCAAACTAATTAATAATCAAATTATAATCAAAACATTCAGATAAAGCTTGAATGAAACCCTAAATAATTTCATCTGCTTCATTCAGGCATATTTATATATAACCATTTTCAGTTGGTTTTTACAAAGTAAGACTTAAATTAATGTATTATTCAGCTATTATTAAAAGATAGTCAAAAATCTAATTATTTCTGTTAAAATCTTAGCATTATGATAAAAACCCTAAAAGTTGTATTGCTGCAATTAATTATTAAGGAGGAAGCATTAATTTATTATCTTAGATACTCAAACCTTTTTTTAAAATTATAAATGTTTAATTTGCGAATTGATTTTTTACTAAGAATCTTCTATTAAATATTGGAGATGTGAAAATCATTAAGATGCTACTAGTTATCTAGTCATTTCCAGCTAATCGTTCAGTCATTATCTAAGGAGAATATCTTAAAGGATAGCCAATAATTTATTCATTTTTTTCTATATTTTACATTGAAAAAACATCAGAAAATAGTTCTAATAGTTCTTTGTCTTTTTTTTAGCTATATAAATAATTAATATTTTTTGAATAAGTTAAAAGTAACTCTTTTAACACAAGTGTATCAATTGTTTAAAGTTTAAATAAATGAAAATTATCAACCCATTCAAAATTTTAATGGAAATATTTAATTGAATTTTAGTTAGATTGATTTGTATACAGAAAATTTTGAAGATTTTAAATGTAATTTGATAATGATATTTCTGGTTTATTCTGGCTTTGAAAGTAATCCTCTTTTAATCAGTATTCTATATTTTAGAATCTCAATAAGTGGTGAAAAGTGTTAATCATACACATTTAATAGATTTCTTGATAAATTGAATGCGGAAGTTGAATTATTATCAATAATTGTAATTTTCTAAAATTATAAATATTTTACTATTACTTTAATTTCAATTTCTCCTTCTTGACTTATTTTATGAATCTAGTTCTGAGATAAGTATTCATAACTTTCCTCTAATTATGTTGGTCGATAATATTCTATATCAAATTATAAAGCTTCGATTGGATGACTAGTAATCGTTTTATATTTAGGATCTTAATAATAAAAATCAATCAATTCTATTTTTCTTGAAGCCAAAGAATTAACATGATCATATATTATTTTCTAGAAATAAAGAATTCTTAAAGTTAAATTTTATTAGAGGTTGCCATTAAAGTACTTTAATATCGATAAAACTTATTCATAAATAAGTAAATCATCTGTATATTCAATTATGTGAATTAAATGTTCATAAGACTTAAAATGAAGTCTATTAAAAATTATTATAGAATTACCTGAATTAAAATTGTATTTCCATTAATTCTTTGACAGAAATCAACAATTAAGAGCAATCATACTAGGAGTTATTTTATAACTCTCTGATGGCATTTTCTAAGTTTTCATCAATTTTATTCAGCAGATATAGTATAAAAGAAGTTTTAACACCATCCAATACATCTTTTTATTATTTTAGAAAGTTGTTTATTTCTTTCATGTTAAAAGAATCTATTAAGATTTTCATCTAAATATATTTCTTAAATTACTTATAGATCTATTTCAGAGTATTCTAATGCTGTAAGTTCATACTTCATAAATTTAATAATGATATTTTTAAGTCATAAATAAAGCTCTTAAATCTATTTTCCCTTAAATAATGTGTTTTTTTTTTATATTAAAGAAAAATAATTAGTTCAAACTTTGAGAAGAAATTTTTCGAGAAAATGGCAAAATTATAGGTTAATATCTATAAATAATAATCAGTTGACTAATAATGAGAATGGCTATATAAATTTTGTAAAATTCAATAAAATATATGTAATTTGTAATAATTTAAGTTTTAATTCTTGTTTAATGTCATAAGTAAGGCTACTTTGATTAAATATCGAGAATCCCTCTAATATGTTTTAAAAAAACAATTTTTAAGATAATGTAGTTCATTAAAATCAAGTTTATAATTAATTTTGTTTTAGAAATTATTTCACAAAATAATAGCAAGTTGTGCTTTTATACCTTAATATATTTTATTAATTGTTTTCTATTAATTAAAAATATAATGATTGTAGCATTTATTCAAAGTATACAAAAATAAAAAGAGTAATGTATTATTTAAATTTAACTATTTGCATTAAAGAAGACTAACTAAAATTAAATTGATGTAATTATAAAGTTTACATATATTTTGCTTGTTTTTTATCAAGAAATTCCTGAGATATGTTATTTAATTAGTATTTATCAAATAAATATTTATATATTATTTATTTATAAAAATAGGTAAGGAAAATAATTCAAAATATTTTGTAATTTTAGTTAGCA
>CAJJDN010000148.1:211370-256593 GCA_905182985.1 Paramecium sonneborni | reverse complement strand
TTTTTTTTTATATTAAAGAAAAATAATTAGTTCAAACTTTGAGAAGAAATTTTTCGAGAAAATGGCAAAATTATAGGTTAATATCTATAAATAATAATCAGTTGACTAATAATGAGAATGGCTATATAAATTTTGTAAAATTCAATAAAATATATGTAATTTGTAATAATTTAAGTTTTAATTCTTGTTTAATGTCATAAGTAAGGCTACTTTGATTAAATATCGAGAATCCCTCTAATATGTTTTAAAAAAACAATTTTTAAGATAATGTAGTTCATTAAAATCAAGTTTATAATTAATTTTGTTTTAGAAATTATTTCACAAAATAATAGCAAGTTGTGCTTTTATACCTTAATATATTTTATTAATTGTTTTCTATTAATTAAAAATATAATGATTGTAGCATTTATTCAAAGTATACAAAAATAAAAAGAGTAATGTATTATTTAAATTTAACTATTTGCATTAAAGAAGACTAACTAAAATTAAATTGATGTAATTATAAAGTTTACATATATTTTGCTTGTTTTTTATCAAGAAATTCCTGAGATATGTTATTTAATTAGTATTTATCAAATAAATATTTATATATTATTTATTTATAAAAATAGGTAAGGAAAATAATTCAAAATATTTTGTAATTTTAGTTAGCAACTGAATTTGTATTCGCATGAGAAAATAAAGCAATTTAATACTTTAAAAATTAACTGTGTTAATTTAGAGATCTCAAAGAAGGATAAATAGAAAATGGGCTCATTTTAAATAATTATAATTAATAATCACTTAAACAAAATAATCATCAGGTTTATTAGTTTTTAATGATCATTTAATGTATTAAAAATGCTATATTATTATGAATTATATTTTTTTAATTAAAAAAATTAACTTCATTTTTTATTTTAATAGAAATAGGTTTTATATAGAAGAAATTATTTATTAAATTCTTTATTTAAGAAGAAATTCAATATGGAAAATAATTAGGACTTAGGAAAAATAATGATTGAAGGTGTGACCTACTAAAAGTTATAGAAACTTGGTGAAGGGACAGAAGGCAATGTTTATAAGGGACAAAATATTTAAACAAAAGAAATTGTGGCTATTAAAGAATACAAAAAAATTAATAGTAATGAATTAAAAGCAATTTAATCAATTCGTTAAAATAACTTCAGCCATATAATAAAAATTAAAGGATTATAAAATTATTAAAATACATGTCCAATCATCGTAATGGAATTTGCTGATGGTGAATTTTTTTAATATATGCAAACAAATGATTACCATCGCTTGGATTATTAATAAAAAAATTAATATTTCCTTTAAGTAATTATTTATATAATTATATAAGATGGTATAAGGAGTTAGCTAACTTCATTAATCTGGATTATTTCACAGAGATTTAAAACCTGAAAACTTTGTATTTTTGAATTAGCCTAACAATTAAAAAATCATTAAATTGATTGACTTTGGTTTAGTCAAAGAAAATGCAAATTAGATGGCCAAAACTAGTTGTGTTGGAACACCATATTATATAGCTCCAGAAGTGTTATAGAGTAATTCAAATTTAGGCTCTTTTTATGATAAATCAGTGGACATATGGTCTTTGGGATGTATTTGGTATGAAATATTAGTCGGAAAAACATTCTTTAATGGTAATTACAATTTATAATCTAGGTACATCAATATAAGAAATATTTAATTTAGTTTTAAATAAATCACAAGTTGAAATTGATAAATAAATTCAAATAAATCCAATATTATAATAAAAAGAAAAAAATTTAATTAAGGAGATGCTTAAAAAAAATTCAATTCAAAGATTGAAATTGGTTAAAATTATTGAATCTTATAATTAATTTAATCAACAGACACAATTAGACTTTTAAGAAAATAAGAAATTAACAAAAGAGATAGAAGAATTAAATATAAAACTTTAAAGGATTTAAGAAGAAATTAAAAAGGCAATGAAGTAAGAGTTTGATCAAAAATTGCATGATTTAGAATTAAAGAAGAAATTAGAAATGGAACAAATGAAAAAATTAATAGAAAAGGAAAAAGATAAAGAACTCTCTGAAAAATTAGAATAGTTTAAAAATATATAAAAAAATTAATTTGAACTCTAAATTAAAGAAAAAGAAAAACAACTAAAAATATAACAAGAATATGCTCTAAAATAACAATAAGATAAAGAGTTATTAGCTAAAATGAAATTTTAATAAGAAATAGAATTTTATAATGAAATGGATAAATTTAAAAAAAGTAAAGAAGAAGAGTAAAATTAATATCTTTCATAGTATAAAGAGAGAGAAAATTAAAAAAAAGAAGAAGAAATTAAATAAATATAAATAAAATAGGAAAAATAAATTAAGTAATAGTTAGAGTAAGAAATTAAGACGAAATATATGCTTGATTATTCAAGAAAAGTTACTGAATTGGAAACTAAATAGTAATAAGAAAATTCATAATAATTACAAGACAAAAAATAATCATTGTAAATTCTATTATAATCTCATCAAAATACAATTAAAATGTTTAGCTAAAACTTAAACTAAACGCTATAAAAGATTAAAAATATTGATTTATAAAATGATAACAAAGATAAATTGATACAATATATAAACAGTTTGCTATAAAACAATACAGTAAAATTCTAATAAAATGAATAGAAATAATTATAAATATAATAAGTTTCTAAATAAGAGTAACTTAGAGGTTTAGAAAGTCAATAAGCTTTAGAACTACAATAAGATATATAGGATTAAAATAATAATAATCGATTTATATCAGAATAATTTACTATACTCTAACAATAAGCAGGAGATAAATAAAGGTTAGAGTAAAAAAAAGAAGAAGAATAGAAACTATAAGTATTAGAACAGCAACTAAATATAGAAAAATAAAACTTTAAAAATAATTTTTTTAATTTAAAATAGCAATATGATTAACATTCTGGAGATATTAATAAAATTTAGGAAAGAATTAACTTTTATAAAAGAATTTAATATTCAATTAAAGAACAAGAAAAATGTCAATAAGTCATAGAGCACCATTCAAAATTGGCATAAGAATTATAAGTTTTAGAATAATAAGAAAAAATTATTATTTAAATTGATAAATCACAATAGCTTATTACCTACTAATTTTTCAAAAGCAAGCTTGAAGAACTAGAATCAGCTTAAGATAAAATGAGAAATTTGATTGATGAAATAAATTAATCTATTGAATAAATTGATAACAAATTTTTAGAAGAACATTAAGGATAAATTGATGCCTAAACTAATACTTTATAAGATTTCTATGATAAATTTACATATCTATCCGAAAATAAACAATATGCTGAGAAGATAAACTAAATAAATAATCAAATAGAAATTTACTTTGAATAATTATAAGGTTTAAATTCATAATTGAAATATGAAATATTTTTAAATTATTAGAAAATCAAAAAAACTTTTGATTCTATTAGTTAAAAATTATAAGAATTCGAAAAATAGTATAATTTAATTCTTTAATAAAAACATAATGATTAATAAATTCATTAAAGAAATGTTGAAAGAATAAAAAAATTAGAAGTTATTGAAGGCTAATTAAATGATTTTATAAATAAAATGAATCGTTTAAAAAATTAAGTTAGTAATTTTAGCAATAATTAATTTTGCAAAAATGAAACAAGGACTTTGATAATGGATAAATAACTTAAAATAGATTAAAATATACATTCAATTAAACAATAATATTAGGATTTCTAAAAATTTAATTAAATAACTTCTTATTAAGCTATAAATGTTCAAATAATTTATTTAGAATAATTTTAAGAAAAATTAAAATAAGAATTATTAAATGAATAAGATAAAGTAAATTAATTACATTTAGTACTTTAAAAAATTACAAACGAAAACAAGGGCGAATAAGAAAAAGAATATTTTTAATTAAAGAATCAATTCTAATTAATATATATGCAATTTTTTAAAGAGTTTTTGTCAGCCAAAATTGACAAAGATAAAATTATTTAATTAGAATTAATAAATGAGAAAAAAGAAGAATTGAAAAAATAACTAGAATAAGAAATAGAAACCATTGACAAATACTATGAAATTAACAAAGATAATTAAATGCTATCGTAAGAATTGATAAGTATTATGAAAGGAAAGTAATAGGAATTTTTCAATAATATTCCAGTATTTATCAATAAATTATAGGATCTTAATTCAAAAAAAAACAAAAAATTAACTGAAGTAAAATAAATCGCACATAATAAATAGCAAGAACTAAAATTTATACCTTTGGATAACACTTTTATTGATACTTGTAAGTTCTTATAATAATAAGAAGAATTCATCTCATAACAAATAACTGAAATTAGTCAAATAGAATAAAAGTCACAATAAAATCCACAAGCTTTTAATGAATTAAAATAGAAAATGCAAACTTTAATTTATCAATTAAATTAATTAATATAAAAAATTCCTTAGAATGATGAAATTTAATAATTCAATAATATCTATAAAAACAATTTAGAATCTTATGAAAAATTATACACTTTAATTAATTATTTAAAATAGTATCATTTAACAAGATATTGTCAACGAATTAATGAAAATGCAAATTAATAAAACTAAAATTTAAAGGAAAATAGTTTAAGGCCAGCCTAATTATCAAAATTAAATGTAAAGATGGAAGAAAATGCTAAAAGGGAGAACGAAGCTTAAAATTAATTAAAGATATATGAAAATATTTTGTTTCATTAATACAATAACAAAATGATTGAAGAATTGCAAAAAGATTTTGAGTAGATTTCAAAGCAAATTTAAGAAGTAGAACTTTAAATAAAATAAAAATAATTAGTAAAACTGAGAAGTTAAATCAAAAATTAAAATAATATAAATGAGATTTTAAACAATAAATAATATTATAAAATAGCTGAATTCGCATAAATTTTAGAACTTAATATAATACGGAAAAATAATTGAGTATATTTATTATTTAAATTATGATAACTATTTGAAATTTAAAATTATAATCATTCGTATCCTTAATTATTTGAAAAAGAATCAACTTTCATTTTAAATCTAACCTATTTTATTTATTTATTTTAGGTATTATTCTCTAACATTCAATAATAGATGCTATTAATAATCTATTTTTGTGGTAAAATTTATTCTGAAGGTATTCTTTGTTTTGAATTCCATGTTAAAATGTTTTATAATTATTTTTAAGAAAATAAATTTAAATTTGTTGTTTCTTACATCTTCAAATCTGATAATCTATTAAATATTTTGACTAAAGTTTTTTTATTTAATTAGATCTAATTAATAGATTATTTTTTTTAATTTCAAGGTTACATCTGATAAACTAGTCTTTAAAATATAGATGCTAATAGTAAAAAGAAATTATTTTGTTTGATAATTTTTGCTAATTCTTTGAATCAAGATTACAGATATATTATTTTTAATAAAAAAGGAAATACATATTAATTTATTAATAATGTACATTAAAAACATAAGACTAATTTACATTAAATGTTTTCCAGATGAAAATAATTCTACTATTTAAATGATAAATAAATTGATAAAGGATTAAAGGTAGAATAGATTCAGAGGTTAAAAATTGATAAAATACAAAGAGGGGTGTTGTTTAACATAAATTTTAGTAGAATCTATTTTAAAGGTGGACGAGAATTCTGAATAAATTATTAAAATAAAGATATACTACCTAAAAACATTAATATTTTCAATATGTTATGTATTTTATTTAAATAATACCGATTAAAATGACTTGTTCATCTATTATTAATCTAGTTAACTTGTTTAATTTACCTATACTATTAAATATAAAATCTCTATTGCTGTGGTACTATTTTGTTAGTCTTCCTCTATTTAATGCTGTAATTCATCAATTCATATATCCCTCTTGAAGAGATTTTTGAATAATCAAGAAATATTCTTAAATTTAAGTTTGTATCTAATAGCGACTAAAAGTTAATCCTAAGAATTATTCAAAATTTATGTATATGATTTAATCAACTATTGCTTTTAGGTTTTGTAGTATTTATTTTATATATGAGAATATGTAATAGTTTCAATAAAGTATAAAAAAGTTTAATAAAAATAAATATGTCGAAGCATTATCAAAAACTTTAATAAATAAATTGATAATTTTATTCCCTGCTTAATTTTTAGTTCTTTAATTAAAATAACTATCAATAAACTATTATTATTTATATTAAATAAAAATCTTCAAAGTATAGATAGAATTTTTGAAAAAAGAAATTAAGCATTTTAAGTTTGAGAATACTTAGATAATACGGTTATCGAAAAGCATGCTCTATAAATTTGTAAATAATAAAAAAAAAGATTTAATCTAAGTTCATATATATTTTATTTCTAGATAATAAATAAAATCTTAAATATAATGATATCATTAAAACAACATAATATTTAATAGTTAATCAATATATTTAGGATTTATTAAGAAATTTATTTTGGATTACTTTTTTTTCTTACAAAAGCAAATTGTTCAAGTCTTAAAATCTCTTAGAAAAATGTTAATTTATGTTTAGAGCAGTAACAGAATTTTTTAATTAAGTAATTTGCTAAAAATTACCTACTGTCTTCTATCTTGGAACATTTAGTACAATAGGCCTTCCTTTAAGATTCCTATTTTGCATCATACGATCTAATTCATTAGTAATAAGAAAGTGAAAAGAAGAGCCTATGGTGATATAAGATAATTAAATTAGATATCTATTAGCCTTAAGACTTTTAAGTTGCTTATGCATTTTCGTATATTCATTTTATCCATCAGAAATTAAGCAAAGGCAAATTTTTTTTGTTTTAAATTAGTATTGGCCTTCTAATAATAAAAATAGATCAATCAAATTATTAAATGATTATTGTGTACCAATAATTGAAAATAATGAATTTTACCAACATAATTTAATAGTTTCTATTTTTGAAAATTCATTATCAAAATTCTTAAGAGCTGAATCAATTTCATATTTCATGGATTCATTAGTATCAAAGATAGCAACTAAAATTTTTTCTCTTTCATCATTTTATGGTCTAATCTATGATTTAAGAGATTCAGGAAGGAAATCAAATTCATCATTATGTTCAGTAATTGCCATAGATTATTAAATTTGCCCATGTGCCAAAACTTTGTTAATAAATTTAATTGCTTCTTAAGGAGATAATGATTTTTTCATGAATTTGACTTCATTAACTTCTTTCATCATAAGATTGAGTTCTTTCAATAGATCATATGATTCTTCATCAACTTTGGCCAATATTAATCTTTCAAATACAATATCAAGTTCAATAAGGGTAGAATTATAATATTCAATAAGTAATTAACGAACATCTTTACTATTTTTATCTTTTGAAAACAAATTTTAATATTTTTTTAATCCATTTATAATGATCTCTTTGGCCATTTGAATTTATGCACATTCATAAGTTAGTTGTTATTATTCAATTTATTTCATTTTAGCTGATGCTCTAGCATAACATCCAACACTATTGAGTTTTTTTTTTTGAGCTTTGAGAATGTTTTAAGGGTTTAAATTCTGAAAATCCTCTTTAACTGATAATTATTAAGATATTATTTAAATTATTAAAATTGAATCAGCTGCAGGATTTGATAATGATGCTTATAATCCTGTTAAAGTTTCAGGAGTGCATTAATCAATATCAATATCTCCTTCTGCAAATTAATTCACAATTAATTAAGCATTCTTAAATTATATTTGAATTATTTATTCTTATTCTGTCAGTTATTATTATTATAAATTTAATTAATTTTATTCTTCAACCCCTATGTCTCTTGCAAATTGCTAAACCTCTTAAAACTTTTCTTCAATTCTTTATTAAATTGCATTGTCTGGATCACTTGCAAAAATAATTAATGCTTATGAAGCAGAGTCAAAAACCATTTTTTTCTTATCAAATATATTGTTAGTAGGTTTGATTGTTTAACCATTAATAGTGACTTCTATTTCAGATACAAATAATGCTCCAGCAGGCAATAAATTTGTTGGTTTTGAAACTAAAGTCAATTTTACTTCTACTTCTGTTTCAAACAAATCTTAATACACTTTAGTTTACGCTTTTATTTTTGAAAAAACAGAGTCAAAAAAATCAAACATTTCCTCCTCTGTTCTTTCAGGATCTTTATTATGATGATATAGAGGTTCTATAAAATTTGAATTGTGAAGTAAATTTCTTAATTGATTAGATATAGTATTTGGAAACCAACTTCCTATTGATACAGAAACAAATTATATTTAGAATTTTTTTTTTTTCACTTCTTCTATCATTTCTTCGAGCTCTGTCAGATCAAACTTTTCATCACCATCAACTTATAAAAATTATTGTTATATGTTGAGGTAAGTTTTCAGTCAATAATTTGTTAAGTACATATTTAAATACATTTGTAATATCACCAGAACCTGCAGCTTAAAAAGGTTCAAAATCATGAACTTTATCTGTGAATTGAATTTTCATTTAATTATCTCCAAGATCATCAAAATTATTTTTGTGTGCCTTCAAAATTTCATCATATTCAAAATTCATCGAACTAGTACCATCCAATAAAGTAATAACATAGGATTAAACTAAAGCAGATTCAGGAGCCCTTCTGATTATTGGTTTCATTAATTAATTAATATAGTTTGGAATTATGAGAATGTGGTGGTATATGAATATATTTCTAATTCTATCATCTAATAATTTATATTTATGTTATTATCAAATCTCAATCATATGCAATATTCAAAACAGAAATAATTATATTCCACCACAAATAATAACAATCTTTCCTTTGTTAGGTATTTCATGTGGAGCTCCATATGGTTCATAACACTTGATTATTAATGGCAATTCTTTCAAGTACTTTGTCTATTAAGGAATTTTTGTTTACTATTATGTTGTTATAATTGACTCTATGTATTGCACAAGTTCCTTTTTATAAGTAACTTTTTCAGGGGCCATTGAAATTATACAAGTGTATTACCTGATTGGAGTTTTTGTGGATTTGAGAGATCATATTTAAAAATATTTGCCAAAAGAATGAATTGTAGTAAATTGAATTATTATTTGATATTGAGAATTAGTTAATCCAAATAGTTATTGTATCCAGATTCTTTCAATTACTATTTATATGTACAAAAACATGATTTTTCAATAATGTAATAGCATTTTTAGAATGAGGATATTGTAAGGCTGTTCCATCTTCTAAATTACAAACTCCAGATAAGAATCTAGATACTTCTCGACCTTTTACTTTTTCCAAAATATATTACTCTCCTGATAAAAAAAACCCTGCTAAATCAATTATTTTATTATTAAAAATCAACAAAGGCTTATTTTAAATTCATTTTAATATAGTATACCTTTTTATTCGATATAGTATACCATTTTATTCGATATAGTATACCAGTAATGATTCTTAAAGTGTTTTTGAATGTTTTTTCTATTTTTCATCATATTTGGTGAATATTGAGTATATTTTACCATTTTAATAAAATATTTAAAAAATGATTCTCCATAAAAAAATAAATCCATATACACACCAAAAGGAGATAATATCACCTTTCTCATTTTATTTCTAATCCTTATATGTCATATAATAACCAAAACCTAATTAGATTTTCCCAAGCAGATATATAGTATCCCAAATTATATGTAAAAGAGATTTTATTTTTAGATGAGTTTATATACTTACAGATTGAATACCAAATTTAAATATGATTCCACCTATTGTTTATAAAATTATAAATGCCAAAAATATGTATCCAATTATTGATTTACTCCCTAAAAATCTTAATTACCTTTTAGATTAGGAGTATTTCCTTAAAAAATCATAAATAATTCTGCAATTATTGATGGTAAAACTGAAATACTCATTATGATTGCATGAATTTCAATTTTATTTTTAACAGTATTCTATAATTATTAGCAATTATGTCTTAATCTATTAAAATACCCTATATTATACAAAATTAGCATATTAATGAAAGTAAAACAGCACATATTTGTCATTGTTTTAATACTCCTAATAGTTGACATCATGAGAACCTTATCAATTTATGATTTAATTAGAGAGCAATTATATATGCAAATACATATAAAATTACGTAATCAAGGTTTTTATAATACTCTAGATAATTAAATTATAAAAATAATCTTGATTTTAAATATATCAAGGCTTTATTTATTCTTTTGTTATTTTATCTAAATAATTTTGAAATATTTAACAAACTCTGAAAATATTTCACTAAATTTCTAAAAGATTTTCATTAAATTCATTTTCATAAATAATACAGAATTCTCAAACTAAATAATTGGCATTCAAATTAATTTTCACAATTTATTGCATTTAATACAAATAAATTGATGGAATACAAAAAATTTATTCATCTCCCCATTTTCCAAATATGTAAAAAATGTCTCTTATTATCAATATTTGTTTATAAGTATTGATAAAAATAAAAGTATGTTAAAATATAATAAACCTTTATAAATTGCAATGGCTATAAAATAAGATATCAATATTAAAGAATAACATCTAGATTACTTGTTATTATAAACCTAAATTTTTCATCTATTCAAAATGATTGTCTTAATTCTTTTAGAATCGTATATTTTATCCTTTTTTAATTAATAAAATTTGAATGGAAATGCTTACTAATTAATATTTTAGCAAAAATTATTAAAAATTTATTGTACTTGTATTGCTATACAAATTTAATTATTATGTGCAATTTGTTTTGTTTTTTGGATTGTTTGTTATTGATTAACCAACATAATAGAATTTCAAACTATTTTACAAAATTCAATTAAAAATATTCATTAATATATATTCTCTTGAGAATGAATTTACTTTGTATTTTTTCTATTGAATATCAAAAATTTTTTCATTAATTTTAAGATTTTAATCGGAAAGTATTGAATTGTTATGAAATGGGAGGTTATTTAAAAAAAATTGGTCTTTAAATTCATCATTTTAAAAATGAAGAGCAATTGAATAAAAAATAAAAATTATTATTTGGAATTTTCTGTTTATGTTTTGAAATATCAAAAAAAATTGTAATTTAAGTTATCTTTCCAAATTAAATATTTTTTCAATAATAAAGCTAAAAACTATCGTTATTTTAAGCAGTTACCTTATTAGAAAAGTAAGTTTGTTAATAATTTTATTAACAATAAGAAGATAGTTTATAATATTCAACTTTTAACAACATCAATACTATGAACTTGAAATTAATAAGTTAAATAAATTTTTTATAATAAATAAGAAATTAATTTATATAAATAAATGTTAAAAATTAATCTAGGTTTACTAATTATTTTTCTTCTAACTTGTTTAAAGTAACATTAATCGTTATAAAAGACATGTTTATTCAAGTTGTAATTACATAGACCCAGGGTCTACAATATTAAGTCTTACCAATCCTGTGTAGGAAATAGATTTAAAACTAGAAAATAGAATTTTAAACTCTAAAGAAAACGTAGGCTATGGTTTATGGTTGAAATACTAGCCATTCATTCCAATTTCAGACATAAGTATTATATTTTGATTGATATAATTTATTAGGCTATACAGGTAAGGGATATTCATCAACAGGATAATTTATATATTTCATGTAATAGAAAGAAACAAAATTTAATGTGTTAACTTTGTATATTCAAATTAATTCTTAAACTAAGACAATCACACATAATATTTTTTATTCATTTAAGAAATCTACTGGAACTCTTGTATTTAATTTTGAATATGAGAATTATGAAGGTAGATGGATATTATTCTATTTCTATTGTAATCTTTCATCAGAATTTACAATTATAGGTTTCTATGAATAAGAATAAACAATAAAAAGGAAAACCTAATTAGTGAGCGATATACCTGCCTATGTTTAATGGATGAGACATACTATAGGAGGGAGATAAGATATAATAAATTAACTTGGAGAATATTTAAAATTATCCTAATTCAAAGGTAGGTTATCTTCACTTTTTACCTAGGGAACACTAAACATTTTTAATAACTTGTAATCCTTTTTATTTGATTGTTAAATAGAATCTGAATGCTTAGGTTCAAACTATTAATTGTCAAGCAATAATTAAGCATTATTGGGATTGAGTTACTCTAATGGTACAACAAATTTATTTGAAAATCCAATTTATGTAATTAAAGGATGGATAAAATTATCATTATTAGAACAATTAACTCTAGATACTGTGATATTTCGAATAACAATTAATTAGAATTATGAAAATGATCTGGACATTGGAGATAAAGATATTTATTTGTAATATCATCAAAGTAGACTTCCAGCATAAAATGGATTTTCAATAACAACTTATTCTTACAATTTTCCAAGTTAAGACAAATACACAAGTTCTAGTACTGATATCATAAAAGAGTTAGGACCATAATATTTAGAGTTGTTAATAAAATGGCATTATATTTAATATGAGATTGGAACTAATAATAATGAAGGGTAACCTTTGTTCACAATGTATTTTCCTTCTTTAATACAGAATAATAGAACTTTTAAGTGGAGTAATTAAATTAAGCATTTCACAGGAACTATAATGTATTATTATGTTGGAGGAGATAATTATTCAAGAAATTATATGGAAGGATATATAAGTGATCTATAATTAACATCTTATTGTGTAACTCCTATAATTACCTTATCTCCTAATTGTCATTATTCTTGTCTCACATGCGATGGCCCTAATAGTAATAATTGTTTATCTTGTCCATTAGACAGTCAAAGAATCTAATCAGTAACTTAGAAAATTTGTACTTGCAAAAAGAAATATGTGGATATAGAAAATGAACCAATATGCAAACCAGTATCAGATATTTTTCCATTAATGACCGAAGTAGAATTAGAATTAAAATGTGATTATCAAGGTTATGATGTTTGCACTAAAGATAAAAAAGAATGTTCATTTGGTTATTTTTTATACGACAATCTTTGTTTAAAATGGTATTATTACTAAATATCTTTATAGTCCTGGGTATTCATCATTTAGTACAAGAAGCGTTATTCAATGTTCAAATTGTTTATTTTACCCTGCAATTTTTCCATAAATATTTACATGTTATTAGGATACAATTACTTATGATAATGATGATAATTTTTCTTATTATACTGTTAAAAGATAAGAAAGAGATATCGAATTTTATAAAGTTGTCCAAAATTTAAATGGAATCTAAGAACTATCTCTTAGATATGGATTTAAATCTTGGGATACATGCAAAGAGGGATACTTTTTATTGAATGGCAATTGTATTTCTTGTATAAAAGGATGTAAGATTTGCCAACATGTTTAGTTATGTCAAACATGTTTTACAGGTTATGCTTAAACTAAAGATTTTTAATGCAATCAATGTGAAGATTGTGAAGATTGCTATATTTCGAATGAATAAGTTTTATGTAAGACTTGTAAAATAGGAACATATTTGTCATCTGAAAGTATTTGTTTAACTTGTGGGCAGAATTGTTCTAGTTGTGATTCAAATGGAATCTGCTATTATTGTGAAGATCCTTCTAAATATTTTTAAACATTTGATGGTCATAATTGTCTAACATGTAGTATTACTAATTGCATATATTGTTATTAATACTATATTAAAGAAGGGATTACTTATACTACACTTGACATTAATTAGGAAATCCTTAAACCTGAATCAGAGCAAATCTTAATTGGGTGTGCTCTTTGCTAACCTAATCTTTATTTCAACTAAGTCACCTTGACCTGCTAAGAAAAACCTGTTACATCATCCAGTAATCCAATTCCTGATGGTAATGGTGGAGGAGACCTTTCAAATTAAATGGATGATTGTACTTTTGGCATAATTACCAACTCATCTGGGGATGACTTATGTTTAATTAGTTTAACAAGTATAAGTGCTATTCAAAACACATATTGCTTATCAATCTCAAATTGTTAATAATGCATTCAAGAATATAGTCAAACAATTGCATTTTGTATATTATGTGCTGAAGGTTTTTATTCATCGATATTAAATGGTTAATGTTTTAAATGTGATTCTAATTGTAAGACTTGCATTCAGTAAAGTTAAACTTATTAAGATTATTGGAAGTGGAATATTAAGGCTTATTATAAATACATTTTTAATCAAGATGACTCGCATCCTTTTGAGACATATGCTGTATAAACTTCCCAAAATAATTTTGAAATCATATGTACTTCCTGTCCTTTAGGGTTTAGGCTAAATTAAAATACATGTATAAAAGATTGTGATATTGAATGTACTTAATGTGAAATTATTAATGGTGTTGCTACCTGTATATAATGCTTAGAAACTCCATATGGTTTTTTAAAAAGTCAAAATTCAAATGGAGAATGTTTAGCTTGTCCTAATAATTGTGCAGCATGCTTAGAAAGAACAGATTAAGAAATTTAGCTTTTGAATCCATATTTCTTAACAACATAATAAAATGAAAAATATGCAAGAATTTGTTATGAAAAATTCAATCTAGATTCATCAGAAGGTCAATATTTTAATGATCAATAACTCAAAACAATAACTTTTTGTGAAACTTTCAATAAATGTTATTATTAAGTTATTTTGGTTTAAAATGTTTATTGTTCTTTTAACCATTACAACACAATAGCAAATTAATTCTCAGAATAAAATCTAATAGCTTTTAAAATGAAAAATATTTTTATCAATGACCTATTTGATAAAAAGTATTTATCATCTGTCGAAACCTAAGGATTGTTTTAATATCTTAATGAAAAAGTAATCAGAAAAGTTATTTTTGAATATACTTTTATTTAAAACAACAATGAAATTTGTTCAATTCCTTCATTTTCGCAATTATTTTCAAAAATTTAATAAAATGTCTTCTCTGTTTAAACTCTTGATGTGAAATTTATCGGAAAACAAAATCCAACAACTATAACTATAGAATCCATATTAACTTTAAGTAATTTCACAACTATTACTTTTCAAAATATTTAATTTGATACTGAAAAACAAATCAATTCAAATTATTGGCAAACAGGTATTTCTCTTGAAAATACAGCTTTTAATTTAAATTTAATATTTCAGGACTGTATTTTTACTACTAAAAATTCAACTCCAACTCTATATGAGTTTTACTTTCACTCTGGATATGGTTACTCACTAATAATGATTAATTTAACAATAAAAGACTTTAAAGTAAAAAATTCAAAAATTTTTTCATTCATATCAAATTCTGAATACCTTCCAAAAAGATTAATAGTTTCTGATTTAAAGATTATCAATTCTTATTTTATACGTACAGATTTTTTTTTTTTTTTATCCTCTTTCGATAATCTTTGGTTTGATATCCAAATTTAAAAAATAAATATCGCTAATACAACATTTGAAGGTTCATGCTTTATTAACACATAAACACAATTATTAAATGATATTGGTGTAGTTCTGATTAAAGAAATGGAAGTAAAAGCAGTTACAATTAAAGAATAATCTTCACTCCTAAGAATTCAAGGAGCATCATCATTTTAATTATAAGGTTTAAATATGCTTGATAGTATTATATCATCCAGTTCTTATCTCTACTTATGCAATATCTTCCAATTACAGAATATATATATCAAAAATGTAACAATAATAAACAGTACAATCTTTAGCAATGATGTTGATTACTCTTAATCTTATGATGCTTTAATAAATGCTGCTCAGGTGTCAATTATTAATTGTCAAATAGAGAACGTTTTTTATAATAGTCAGCAAGCTATCTTAAAATTAGTTTTATTAGAAAAGCTTACTTCATTTAATGTATCTATTTAACAATTTTCATTACAAAAAAGTTAAATTACAGTAAAAATTGAAAATAATTATATATCTTATCAATAGTGCATTATCTATATAGAATGTTAAATTTGCATATTGGAAGATGTAGAGATTTTAAGGGGTTATGGATTGCCAGAATTAACAATTTTAGACTCTTAAAGTATATTATTAAATAACGTAATTTTTACATAATTTATGCCTTATCATTCTAAAACACTTCATTCATCAGTTGATTGTATCTTTAATTATGCCTATGACTAAATGTTTTTTTTTTTATACATAGGATTATATTAAAATATCACCATCAATAATTTACGATTGATTGATTCTATAACATACAATAACCCTTTCATAATTATTAAAGGTTACGATCTAATGGAGAAAATACAAAAGGAGTTTATAAGTATCAGCAACAGCAAATTTGAATCAAATATGTTGATTATAACATAGACTAATAGAGCTTCCTCAATTATACAATTCTAATCAGAATAAATTTGCAAAATCAATTTAAATGGAGTAAATTTTAATTACAATCATCTAAATGAATATGTACAGGATTTATCTCGATAATCATCATCAACTTTATTTCTTTAATTATAATAAGGATAAATCATAATTGAAAATTCAGTTTTTAAATAAAATTTAGTTACAAATGCTACCGATTCTATATTGTATTTAAAAGCAATCAATATTTTATTTCAGAACATTCAGTTCTACAAAAACAATATTTTATAACTTTCAATTATGAAAAGGAATCTTTTATTATTTGATGACTATTAAGAAATAGATGGTCTGAGTTTATTAAATGCGTTTCCAATTAATTCAAAAAGTGGAAATGGTTTAATAATTACAAACATTCTCACTATAAATTTCACATAAGTGAATAATTCTTTTTCATAGTATGGAGGTGGTTTCTATATTGTGGCTCAAGGTACTGGAACTATCAAAATTTTAAATTCTATGTTTTAAAATACATAAACTGCTTTATCAAGTTCTTCATTTTCCACAGGAGGCTGTTTATACATAGATGCTTAATTATCTAAATTAAATCTTCAAATAGTTTCAACAAATATAGAAAAATCCTTTAGTAGAGTTGAAGGAGGTGGCCTTTATATTATTCCTTCATAATAATAAAATTAAATTAATCTATAAAATTTAACCATTAAAAATTGTTTTTCAATTAGATATAGCTTTTTATCCTATTTGTTATAAAATCTACAGAGCATAAATTCGAATGTTTAGTTTAATGGAATTTAATTTATTGTTACGTAAGCAGGTTTTATGAAATATTTGTCACTTCTAGAATCTCCGACTGAGGACGACTTAGATTCAATTAGAAATAACAACCCTTTAATTAAAATCAAATATGGAACTGTAAATATTGTAAATTGTAGCTTCGTTTCAACCTATATTCAATTTTTATTAGATATTGAATCAGCTACCAAAATTTTATTAAAAGATATAACCATTACTAATTCAACAATCTTATTTTCCCCTTTAATGCGATTAAGTTTAAGATAATGTAATATTTTATTAATATTAAATAGAAGGGAGTGGAAATATTTTATTGATCAATATTAAAGTAAATAACGTTGAGTAATATTTTAACTATTCCGATTCAGAGTGTTTGATTTCAACATTTTTAACAATTTAATCTTTAACCTGTAAAGTAGGCAATCCAGAAATAGATCCGATTATAGAAGATTATAATACATCCCTTTAATTAGAATATTAATAAATGTGTAATTTAAATTAAGTCTATAAAAATACTACTTATAATTTTAGTTTGTTTGAAATAGATAACTTGAGTTTATCTCATTTTCTTCAAGTTGAAGAATTGAACTTTAATTCTATATAGTGCAAATCTTGCTAGTATGGCATATTCAGGATTAAGAGTATATTCGAAACAGCTATCCAGAATATTTTGTTAAATTAGGTTAAGATTTTTGATAGTGAATGTGGTTAAACAGGATGTCTTTCATTAATATAATCAGTAGACGAGCCATTTTTAAGAAGAGATTTGCATTAAATTAATAATCGAAGATAGCTTCAAAAACATGAATATACCTAATTAATAGAGAAATTAGATCATTAAGCCATAATAAAGAATAGTAAATTTGTTAATAATAATGCTATATATGGTGGTTCTATTTTTATAGTTTAGACAAAAACAATATTTTATAAGTGTTTATTTTAGAAAAATAAGGCATATTTTGGCGGAGCTATATATTATTTTTCAAATTCGTCTTCTCTACTTATATTTGATAGTGAAATCATTGATAATTCAGCCTAAATAGCTGGAGGTTTATATTTAAATAAATAACAACTTCAAAAAACTATGTAATTAGATGTATTTTTATCAAATAACAATTCGACTCTTTTTGGATCAGATGTTTTTGAGAATCCAAGATCATTGACAATATCTGTAGATGGAGGACAGACCTTTCTAAAGAAAATAATAGTAAAAAAAGATGTAAGCACAATAACTGAGAGAATAATAGTGACTCCATATAAGATATTTGGTTAATCAAAAAAAGCTAAATTTTTAACATTTCCATCAGGAAGAACAATTTCAACTTATTAATTTTTTGACTAATATACTTCAGAATTCATACCTTATAATCTAACCTTTAGAATTATTGCTTTGAACAAATATAACACTCAGGAAAAAAAATTAACAGGATCTACTTGCACAATCACACCAACAATATTGAATTTTACAAATGAAGAAATTAAATAAGAATTAATTGCAAGTTTATCTTATAGTAAAGTTAAATTTAATGATCTAAGTGGAGATTATAATTTAGATGATTTAACGATCTACTTTAATCCAACATATGAAGATGACATCATTTTAAGGTTGAATATCTAATGTGATATTATATCAATTCCAGAATACTAAGATACTGCTCCTTATTTAATAAAGAATTATTTAACAAATTATAATTTGTAAGTAGATATCAAAACTTTCTAATGTTAATTGGGAGAATTTCTTAATACAACTTCTGGAGCTTGTACATTGTGTGATATTATTTAAAATTAATACTAAGTTTAGTGGAGTGCTTAAAGTTGCAGTTATAAAGATGACTAAAAAATAAAATCAATAGAATCTTCCATGATTGAATTAAAAGAGAATTATTGGAGAGCTTACTATTATAGTCAAACTATTGAACATTGTTATCATTTAGTTGAAAATTGTTAAGGTGGATGGTCTCCAGGAGATAAATCATGTATTTTAGGGCATGTTGGTGCCTTATGTGAATAATGTGACTTATATGATACCAGAGGGGAGGGATCTTTTTCTGTTAGTTCTTCTTATTCTTGTGGAAATTGTGATTCAATAATTGGAAACGTCTTGACTGTGTTTTTTATAAGTATTTGGACACTTATTTCTATTTTGATGTCAGTAACTAGTACTGTTTAAATGATTGAAGAATTTATAGTGGGTATTCGATTGAAAGCATTTGGAGTTACTGTTGTCATTAAATAAGCCTCTACTGCTATATTAATTAAAGTCTTTACTAATTATTTATAAATCATTTCAACAATTGCCACATTCTAATTACAGGTTCCTTCTGGCCTAGCATCAATAGTTAACAGTGTTGGTAATCCTATTGAATCTATGGCATACTCTTTAGATTGCTACCTAATTAATATTTCAGATATTCTCATCATTTATTTTAGAATTATTTGGAGTCTTCTGATGGCATCATCATATATTACAGTATTCTTTTCTTTAGGAGGGATGGCAATTATTACTAATTCAATCAAATTTAAGTTTTCATATATTACTACAGCACTTATTTATGTTTTTATATATTTACAACCAAATTTAATTGGAGGATTAATCTCCTTAGTTTCTTATAGAATAATTTCAGATGAATATTGGATTTAAGGCAATGTTGCCTATCGTTATGATACAGATTAGCATTTTAAATGGTTATTGTCTTTTTGCTTTCCATTATTGTTTTTCTTTGGAATTGTAATGCCTACTTATTTTTGGTATGGAGTAAGAAAAAATAAACATAGATTAGACATCACTAAAGTGAGGTAAATTTGGGGTTACCTTTATAATGAATATAAACAACACGCTTACTATTGGGAAACAATTAAAATCCTAAAAAAAGAATCAATCATTATTGTATTAGCATATTATGAGGATTACATTGCTATTAAAGCTTCTCTTGTATTTTTAGTATTATTTGGATACAGTTTTCTAACTACTGCTAAAAAACCTTACATGACAGGGGATCTTAATTATTTAGATACTTAATCAACTATAGTATGTGCAATTTCAATCATTTTAGGTAGCTCTATATATACAGCTTAATAATCAAATTTATAGGAGATTGTCTGGCCTTTTTATATAATTATTGGTATACTGAATGCTCTATTTGTTGTTTAAATGCTTATTAAAATATTGTTTGCATATTTTGTTAAATTGCATGATCAAATAGATTAAGTTAAGGAATTTATTATTAGTCATTTTCCAAATACTGTTAGAAGGCATCCATTCATAATTTAGTTGTTTGAAAGTAGAAAGAAATAATAGGATAGAATTAGAGGAAGGTTTAGAAAAATACGAGCTTATCTCATAGTTTAAGCTAGAAAAATATTAGAGTTTAAAAAGTAATTAATAATTAATATTTAGATTAAATAATTTAGAAATACCTGCTAGAATCAAAGATGAATTATAAAATAGTCAAGATGCTATATAGGAAAAAAACGAACAAAAGAGTGGTATGAATTCTCTCAACAGTCCAGTGTGTCCATCAGGTAATTTGGATTATAAAATTGATTCCCTGTTTAAAAAATCCAAATCCCTTAAGGCATGTCCACAATTTGCAATACGTTATATACCATAGGATAGTTTGAAATCAAGTTTTCAATAAACATAAAGATGAGGCTTTTGATTAATAATTTTTTTATTTTTACAATAATGTTTTAAATAGATTTTAATTTTCTATGAAGACAAACTCAATATTTTTATAAATTGTTATTTAGCAAACAATATATCATTTTAAATTATATTCTAAGCATATAAATTATCTTTAATTATTAAAAAAAATGTTTTTAAATTATGAATTATCTTCATAGCATAAAACAAATAAAAGTTGTTAATATAGTTTGGAATTTACAAAATATNATATGTTTTCAAAATAATCAATTGATTTAATGACAGCAAATATGATTTACTTAATAATTTATCATCTTAAAAATTTCAATAATTTCATTTACATTTTCCTTACTATTTTATCTATAGGATTACAGCTATTTAATTTATGAACAAAATAAAATCCTTTTAGGTTTCTCTTAAATTTATATTTTGATTTCAGGTTTGCAGGCAATTTTCATTAAATTGATTATAATGATATTTTAATAAATCACAAAAAATTGTGTTAAAAAGAAGAAGAAAAAAGAAGCTTTCAATTAATTTTTCAAGCGGTTATTTGATTCAATATAAATTCTTTTAAAATTTAAGAATAAATCGTTATTCGATAAATCTTAATAATTAATAAATATAGCTTTTAAAAAAAACAAATTTTTTTCAATATAATATCATTAAAAAGTTATCAATATAAATATCTCTCAAATTTATTTTAAAATTCTAATTCATTAAATTTTTTAAAGAATATTCTTTCATTTGTAATTATTACTAAATGTAAAAGTGCTTTAGCAAAAGCCCGAGAACTTATGTTCCAAAAATGTAAATACTATATTTGAAATTGATATCATACTTTTTTTAATTTATTAATTCAAAGTAGGCTTTAACTAATTTGTATCTATAAAATCTTTGAATTATTTTAATTTTTTTAGAGGTATAATGTTGTGATGTTTAGGATATTTTTTAAAAACCTCTATATCTGTTTTATGATACAGGCAACAGAAATTCTTTATAGAATATTTTAATTTAAAATGTAATGACGCTAAATAAATTAAAGAAATCTAGCTCTTCTTTGAATTTTGAAAATAATTAAGATCTTCACCATTTCCTACATCAAATTATTATTAAAAGTAAAAAAATTTGATACAAGACAAGAATTAATGTTGTGGAAGATTTCAATAATTTTTTTGTTAAATTTCATATTACAAATACCTGAGATCATATATTTGTTGAATAAATTTATAGTCTAAATTTGTAAATTTAATTCTTTGACTAAAACTTTACCTTTGTAAATTGTTACTTTATACGAATAATTTTCTATTTGATTCTTTTTAAATTAACAGAGAGGTTAAAGTTTAATTCATTAATATTTGTTTAGTAATAAACTTTTTTATTACAATTTTTATTCTATTTTCTGATTTCTATATATTTGTATTTTCTTAGTAAACTTTGTAGAAGTTTTTCATTCAGAATCAGTTAAAAAATAATGAAATCTTTCGCTTTTACTTAATAACATTCAATAAATTTTTTTTTTATTTAATAAAAGTAAACAACTTTAAAAAGAATATTGATTTTTTTTTTTAAATCAAAACCATTTTCTATAAATTTATTATTAGGCAAATGTTCAAGAAAACTATTTTTCAAATAATAATTCCTATAATAATTTTACTTTTCTATTCTTAAATGTAGAGTTTACTCTAAATAAAAATTTTCATATTGGAATATTGTACCATATGTTTAATTGAATTATTAAAATTTGAATCTTAAATTTGGTCCATCATTAATTAAATCAACTTTTTACAGCATTTTATTTGTAGTAATTAAAATATCTCTCAATTCATATCTTAAACCTTCAACCTGAATTGTTTAATTATTGTTATTATCTTGATTCAATTAAATGAGAAGTAAAATGGCACTATCCTCCCAAATTAAAGAATTGCAAAATAAAATTTTTCGTTATTTTTATATAAAAATTATAGTTAACGTAAACTAAGTTCTTAGTTTGCATATTTGATAATTATTTCAATCTCTGTATGTTCTTATCCTTGTAAAGAGTGAATTTTTTCTAATAATATATTTTTGCTCTATTTTCATTTTATCATAAAATAAAATATGAGCAAAAGGTTGAGGATAAGATATTATTAATAAAAATTGAATGATAAATAAAATTAGGTGAAAAAGCTTGCTGGTTGAGTATAATAAGAAAATAGAAAGTGTAAAAAATATAATGTTAAAATAAAATATATAATTATAATTATAGTTAATAATTGTAAAAAAATAATGAAGAATTAAGATTATGAGGAATATGATTAAGATTATGAGAAAAAAGAGATAGATATAATGGAGAAATTGCATAAGAAGAAAATGGCAGTAATTGAAAGATGCTTTCCTGATAAAAATTCAAAAGGTTAAGGATTGACAATCTAACAGTTTCTGAAAGTGATGTTAGAGCATTTAGATTATAATAAGGATTCAAAAGAGGAGACAAAGAAAATAACATTAGCATTAATAGAATTATTCAAAGAAATAGATGTAAATGGTGATGGTACAATGGAATGGGTAGAATTTAGTAATCACATAATTGAATTGGGATTATTGAGAAATGACAGATCATTTAAAGATGTAATAAAAAGTTATCATCCAGCAGAAAATATAAAAGATGAATAAAAACATGAAACAGTGATAGATAGAGTATATTTTTTTGACAGATTGAAAATGCTTTTAGTATTAGAGAAGGAATCTCCAAAGTTTAAGGTATATAATTCAAATACAAGTGAATTGATTTGGAATGTAAATGCTCATAAAGGATATGTATTATCAGCTGAATTTATTCCTGATTAAAATTTAATTGCAAGTAGTAGTAATGATTTGACAATAAATTTTTGGGACTCTAGTAGTTTTAACTTAAAATAAATACTGTCAGTACCAGAAATATAATTATGTATGAGATATGCAAGATGGAGTTCATCTTAATCTAATTTTTTATATACAGGAGGATCAGACTCAATAATTCATATTTATGATACATATGATTTAAAGGAAAGAGGAACTTTATCTGGTTGGAATCCATTTATAAAGAGAGATTCATAATAATATGGTCATTCATCACCAATTGGTGATATTTTGGCAATAGATCAGTAAAATACTTTGGTTACAGGAGGTTTAGATGGAAACATTTGTTTATGGGATAGTGCTACACATTAACCTAAAAAGGAATTAAGAGGACATGAAAAAGGTGTTTATAGTTTAGATTGGAGTGATTGGAGTCCTATGAATTAATGTTTGATTAGTGCTGGATTAGATCATGAGGCATTTGTTTGGAATACTTATGTAAAAGAAAAGATTTTTTTATTAAGAGGGCATAATCATCCGCTTGTTGGTGTTAAATGTTTGCCTAGAACATCACAAGTTGTTACTGCTGATATTTCAGGGATGGTTAAAGTATGGGATGTCAGAAATTTTCTTTAAATTTAAACATTTAATGTTCCTGCTGATGAAATCTAAGCTTTTACATTAACATATCCAAAAAAACAGATTGTTGTTGGTGCCAGAAAAATGTTCTTTTATGAATATGATGAACCCAAGGATTAGATGCTTACTGATGAAAAAATGTGTTTAAAAGTCTTATATAATTAAACTTTAACTTGTTTTATTACTCTTCATCCTGATAGTGTAAAAACTTGGGATGCTAGAACTGGAAAATTGTAATAAGTTTATAGAGAATTAAGTGTTGCTGAATTAACAACAATGATTATTGATGCAAGACAAAGAAAACTATTTATAGGAGATGCTGAAGGTAGAATTTTCACAGTAAATATTAAAAATGGAGCTAAAATGAAAAAATTTGAAAGACATCATAAAATGATTACTGATTTAGCACATTGGAGTAATGATACAAATAGGAGAGTTATCAGTTGTAGTCGAGAAGATACTGTAAATATTCATGATGAAGATTCTCAAGATGCTCATAAATCTTGTAGATATAAAATGAAATAGCACCATTTAAGTGTTAATTCATTACATGTGAAATAAGAAAGTGAACATCTAGTGAGTTGTGCAGATGATGGAGCCATTTTTATTATTGATTTAGTTTCTTATAGATAAGAATTAGTTTGGAAGTGTTAGTATGAATTAAAGAAGGTTATGTTTTTGGAATCGCATAACTGTATCATAAGTGTAGATTCGATTGGAAATGTTTATTTTATAGGAGTTCTAGAAAGCAAATTTAAATCAAAATTGTTGTTGTCCAAAACCTATAAAGCTATATCTTTAACTAATTAAGAAGAAACAGTAAATTTTATACATATACTTATAGTTTCCTGTCACTTCTATTAACTATCATGATAATTTATTATATTTGGGGGATGAGTTAGGGAATTTGAAGATTTGGAATATTAAATTAGTCTTGGATAAAGTAGATCTTCATTAGGTGGAATAAAAGATTAAGACAAGAAAGAATAATGATGCTGATACCTTTGTAACAGCCATGGATTATGGATAAGAAGATATTGCTTAGGTATTAATTATAGTATATCAAAATAGATATTTGTTTTAAGTGATATTAAGGAGATAGGATATTAAAGAAAAGCTCATTAAGATGGTATCACATATATAGAAGTTTGTAAAGATGGATTTCATTTTGCAACATCTTCATTTGATTGTTGTTGTTATTTATGGTCATTTAAAAATGGGTAAATCTCAAAAATAGGAGCTTTGATTTTAGGTCATGATGCTAATTGGGGTTATAGAATAGATGAAAAATCTAGATCTGAAGCTGCAGAATAAGAAGCTAATGAATTATTGGAAGAACTTAAAGATACTATTATTCCTACAAAAATAGAAAAAAATGAAGGATAAATAAGCTCTTCTAAACAATAACTCTTAGATCGATTGTATGGGAGTAAACAATAAAAAGAATTATAATAATAATAAATACAAGCAGAAAAAGAAGATAAAAAAGAAAAAGCTTTAAGTAGAGCAAAAAATGCTCTTAAGACTTATGAATAATTTAAATCAAAATAATTTTCATACTAAAATACTTAAAATTAAAATGATCAAGATCAAAAAAGGATGGATGATTCTGAATTTAAAGATGTATACTAAGAATAAGATTATGATGAAGAAGAAGAAGATAATTATAATATACTTACAGACCTTCAAGAATTCAAACAATAATAATTATCATCAGGTGTATATTCAAGCAAAAATGCTTTCAAAACCAAACTAATTAAAGGACATCATAAATCTAAGTTTTCTTGATATATTTATATATCTTTATTTCATTCAATTCCAATATTGTAATGACCAGGTTAAAATAGTAAAAATATTTAATGGTAATGAAGCTCACTAGAATATTCATCACTTTTCACATTCCCTTTATCTATGAAAACTAACACTATCATTCTAATATTTAAATTTAATTTATTACACTCTCAGGAACTATGAGAGTTCTTTAATAATTATCTCATTATTATTACATTCTTCACCCCAAATTAATAGATTTTCCATATCATATATATGAGCAGCTAATTCACTTTTTTAACCCACATGATATGAAACATTACGAAAAAAAATTGTTGTCAAACCAAAAAAGTAACCATCAATATCATCACTACATTCATTTGACTTATATTATTTTTATAAACTTTTAAGTCTTTCCTCCTTTGTTTCTATCAGTCTTATTTTACATAATCTTAATAAAAATTCACTTCTCAAGCTTTTCTGGATTTCACGTGCAATTTTAACATTTTTGCAATTTAAATTAAATGGTAAATCTATTAATTCTATTTTTCCCAAAAATTCTATAAATTGTTAATAGTTTTATTCAGACAAGAGTATTTATAAAAATCTAAAGCCCAAAGCAGTATAGAAACAATTACCATCACCTCTAACTTCTCTATATTTATTACAGAGTTTTAATAATTTATGTTTCTCTTTTATTTATCTGATAGAATAATAATTATAAAGTTCTGTATTACTTTTTATACTTTTTACAAATCTTTTCTATCCTTCATCAATAAATTAATTTTTATAAGCCTCATTATAGATTTATTGGATAACATTTAAATCCTTTTTATTTGATTAGTTTTCAAAGATCAATAATAATTCTTTTATTTTTTCTTTGTATTCATTCTCACAAATTTCATCGTTTATTTTTATATTGGAGTCAGATTGTTTAGAGAAGACTTTGCGAAATATTTAAACAGGAGTTAAAAACATTTTTTCTAATTATTTATAACAACTTTACATATAAAAAAGTTAATAAACAAAAACAAATAGAATAGCTTTAATTCATTTTAAATTTTCTAAAGGTAAACCAATACAATAATGCCCAGGACTAAATAGTAAATAAATATCCTATCTAGGTAATGATAAGTTATCTTAATCTTTTTAATATTTTTGTAGATCAAGCTGCTTATTATCCGAATCTATAAAATAGAAGTGCAAATTAAGATTTAAACAATTTGCTAAAATAACTAATAACACTTAAATATTATCTGTTTCCAGTTCCCATTATTAAATTTATTGCTCTGCTTCTTCACCCAAAAGAACTTTATACTCAGAACTAAATACTCAAAAAATTGATTTACTTATTTTCCAAATAATATTGAATTAGATTTTTTGCATATATAATAGATAAGGCATAAAATATACTTTTTGTATTTTTAAACTCATTTTCAAATGATTATATCTAATTTTTCTTTCCAAGAATTTCATAAATAAAACTGAGAAATATTTGTTTTAAATCTTTTCTAATTTCATTTGGAAAGTGTGAAATTGTCTCATGAAGAAGATTAAAATCAATTTTTTATAAAATTTCTAAAAACTATTGAAATTGTGAATCTTCAAATTTTGTTAGTACTATTAATAGATATTAATAAACAAAGGCAGTATAAAAACAATTTCCATCTCCTCTCACTCTTTTAAACCCTCTTAACTTAATTTATGAAAACATGGCTTGATTCATTTAATACTCATAAATTAACTCTTATTAATTCAAATCTTCACTAACAAATTTCTATTATTCAACAGCTACATTTCTAGCCTAATTTGTTTACTTATATAATTGATAAATAATGGCAGAAGGTCCACTTTTCTAGAAAAAACCCTTAGGAAGACCAATATAAAGCTCACTTTATCCTTTAATTATAAAATTTTCTCTTTTTGCTGTTCCAAACTTCACAAATGATTAAGTTTCCACATCAAATATGTTTAGTTGGCTATTAATATAAATAACTATTACATATTCATATTTTCAACTACATCTTTTATTAATGTTGAATCTGCTAAATCGAATTGGACATCCCAATCCAAAATTTTTATCTTTTCATTTTAATTTTTTATCTTATCCTAATTAATTTTTGCAATACTAAAAATCCAGTTACGCATAAAAATTATGCATAAAACAAAGAAGTTAAAATTATTTTGCATATTAGAATAATATAATTCAAAAAGTTTCTCTTTGAATACCTTTTTTATTAGAATTAAAAACTTATTTTTCAAGTACTTTTAGTTTTTTAGAATTTATTTTCCTTTTAAATATAACTACCACTCTATTGATTCGGATGCTGTGCAAATTTTTTATAACAAATCCTAATCATTATTCTCAACAATCTATTTTAATGCAAAGAAAACAAAAATGTTATAAAACTAATTTTAATCATCTCTGACATATCTTAAGGCTTCAAATTGATTCCATATCTATAAATTGAAATTTTCAACTTATAATTAAGGTTAATCCTTAATTGAACCAATAGGAGAAGTAAATTACTTATCATTATTATGATTAAGAAGAGATTAGAGGAATATATTTAGTTTAATTGCTTCAGGCGTAGAAGAATTACTTGAACAAGCTCCCATGATATTTATTTTGTATATAATAAATAATATAAATTTATATATTTATGAAAAAATACAAGGCAAATTCTTCAGTAGATTGTTTATATATGGAAAACATGTTAAATAAATAAATGAGATCTAATATAAGAATGATACAAAGCAAATAGTTAAATCTACCTCAAACTCCAAAACCTATGTCATAAAATTAATCAAGAAGAATCGTAAGTAGGTTAAATAGTTAGGGTAAGAAACTACAAAGGAGCCTTAGTAATTAGTAATTCAGCTATAAGACAACAAGATTCTTATGAGTTAATTGTGTTAACCTGTGATTATTCATTCTCATAGAATTGTCTCGAGTAATAAGCATTCCATTCTTGAAAGTTCTAAGTTTAAAAGAAATTGTTTACATTTGGATTAACATCAAATTTAAATTAAACATTAATATTTGTTAAAAAAGGGTGCATAAGTTTAGTCATCTCAAAAATAAACTAAACCATGGTATCCTTTTGCAAGAATGAAAAGAAAGCAATTGTTGACTAATTTTTTTGATTAAAAATAAAACCAAAATCATTTTCAGTCTATGGCTGATTTAACAGGTTGGTAGACCAATGAAGATCCATAGATGGAAAACCAATGAAATAATTAATATTTTTATTAATATATAATCATTTACACACATTTGTTAATTAAATAAAAAATAAATTGCTCATAACAAATTTTATTTATTTCGATTCCTGGTACTCTGTTGATGCTAATTTATAAATATAAAATATTAATAATGGCACGTTTAATGATCGCAGGAAATTAAAAGATTCAATAGAGATAATCAAAATCGGGTTTTGAGAAATCCCTATTTAAAAAGAAAAGATTTTAGCAATATATGTTGATGACATTTTAACAAATTAGAAAATCACTTCTTTAAACATTTAAATTAATCTTAAAGAATTGAACAAATATAAAATAGATTCACTTATAAAAAAAGTATTACATGAATTTCTAAAATAAAGGGAAATCTTAAATAAGAATATTTTTTTTATGATATATATGGCAACTAAATAAAATACTATTCAAAGTCATTTAAATCATATCTATTCAGTACAAGATCGAATTTATTTTGGTTATTTGTTAGACCATTCGATCACTATTTAAAATAAATTAATAAAATTGATAAGGAGCAGCTCAAAGCTATCATTCTAATGATAAATTACTATAACTACCTATTGGAAAACTAAACTCCTGTCTTTCTCTCATATCTGTTCATTAGGAGGTACCAAAATCACCTTCAACAACACATAGAGGCATATTTTTAACAAAAGAAATGAGAAATTTACAATCAGTTTATGATAATTACACAAGAACTGCAAGTGTTTAATCTTCGAGACCCTTTCTTTCATCAAAAAGCTAGAAATTAAGCTTTATCTTTACAAGCAGAATTAAAATGAATAAACAAGAGAAATACTTTATTGAAAACATGTAAAAATGTAATGAGGGATTACAAACATATATTGAAAATATGCATAGTTAATTATCTTAAAAAACGGATGATGTTGAAAAAATAATTAAATTTTATGATCAAATTTAATATCCTACTCCAAAAAGCAGAGCATTTGAGTCTAAGACTTTTTCATAAAGAATAAGTCATCCTTTATAATTAATTTTAGAAAAGGAATAATTGAAAAATAAATTTTAACCGAGAAATCACTTTTCTGATGAATAAAATTGGTTGGAAAGCATTCCTTTGCTTACTGAAATGAATATACCTGAAATTTAAACAAAATAAAGCTAAATCGAGCTTAATTGTATGTTTTTTATTCATTTTTTAAAGTACTTCAATTATTAACTGCTATAACATAAAAAAAAAACAAAAGCAAGTTAACTAAAGGAATCTCATATGAGTTTTATAGATAAGAAATTGAAAACATATAAGAATAATTTGTATATATGGCCAAAGGAATATTTAAAATAATAGATTCGAGATGTTCTGGATTTTTGGATTGGCAAAATTTTTATTTTTGATGAGTTCAGTTTAGGCTAAAACAAAAGAAGAACGGATTGATTTATTTATAAAAATAGCAGATATGATATGGATAGAAATGATAAACTCTCTTATCCTGAAGTTTAAAAATTAAGTCTTTAAACTACGAGTAAGATAGTCAAAACATAAGATTTCAATTTCTAAATGATATATCAGAATTTTTACTAGAGTAATTTTTGACTCTGTTAATATCCCATATGATAAAGAAATAGATTTTCATTGCTTAAAAGATATCATTACAAAAGGACACCCTCATTCGGATTTGTTATGCTTATTTTGCGGGGCTGAATTTTGATATTGATTATTTTATTATTTTCTCAACAATTCCAAATTTCTTAAGTCAATCTAAATTTTGATTAATTAGTTAAATATGGAAACATATATGTAATAATTTCATTCATATAGTTCAAGTTTCTTTGATATTTTATGAACACATTTTTTAAATTATGCATACTTTTTTAAAAGAACAATTAGCGGGATATTTTTTTAATTTTATAAATCCGTTTTAATTATTTCTCGTGGTTAACATTCGTTGAAAATATTCATTAGTTTTTACAAACATCATTTGATTTTCTTTTATGCCATCAATCTTTTTTTGGTTTTTTCAATTTTCAATATATTCCTATTTAAATTGATTGATTTTTAAATCTCTTTTTATTTATTTATTTAATAAAATTTTCCTAACTCAAACCTTTTTTGTCAATAAACCAAACAAATGAATTCAAATTGCAATAAAGATGGATCAATTACAATATGGAATGATGAAATAGGAATATCTGAAGAAGCATAAACAGTTAAGAAGGCAGAGATCAGTTCATAACGACTAAATTTTTTAGTCATTGAAACTTAAAGTGACAGTCTTTCTTATAGAAATCTTTTAAAATATAAATGTGCATTAGCCAAAAGAATCTAAAAAGCTAAAGCTTGATATATTATAAGTCATTTTTTTCTTTATACATAAATTAACAATATTGATAAAGATTCATGCAGACTTAATCAATCAAGCCTTTTTATTTAACTGCTTATATTCTTAAATATCTTTAGAATTATCTAGAGTAATGGTAGTTTTGCCATTATAAGTAGCATTTTCATCATTATTTCTATTCATAACACCATGAGTTTTTTGATTAAGTTGTCAAGATTTTAGCAATATCAAAACTGTATTTAAATTTCCTTTTTTTATTTTATGAACAAATAACAAAAAAATTTTACTAAAAAGTAGACTATATCTTATTCTTAGAGAGTCAAGAAAAATAAAAAAGAGTGCAATTAAACCAAACAAAATTTTAAGGTCTTTTAAAAAAAAAATATGCCAACTAATTAATAAACATTTCAAATAAATCGAATATTTGCAATTTATCTAGCATTAATCAACATGCATATAAATCAATAAAAACAAAGAGAAGATTTTTATGTTGATTCAACTGAAGAGTTTATTCGCTAATTTTAAAGAAATTTATATTTCAATTTATATAGCAGTAATGTCTTTCTATAATTAAAGTTCATAGAAAAGAGTCAAAGTTTTAAATTATTCTTTATTATATATTTCAAAAGAAGAAAAATAATAAAAATATAGAAAATAGAAGCTGCAATAAAATTTCCTTAAAGTTTATATTATCTTAAACTTTTGGTGAATTTCTGGTAATTAGAGATGAAGTTTCAATTATTGTGTGTTTACAAATTTTAATTTTCCTTCTCTAATTTGAATTTTTAGATTCGATTAAATTCTAAAATAATGAAGTATTAACTTATTATAGTATTAATTTATAATTATGATATTAGTTTGTATAAATAAAATTATGATTTTTTTAAATAAAATTATAGAAAGTTTAAATAAAATGCAGATAAAAAATTTAGGTCTCAATTAATCTAAAAATAATTTTTCTACTATTCTAAATTCATATAAATAATTCACTTAACTCTACTTCTTTATATCTAGTTATAATTAAGAATTTTTATATGCTTACTTTATTTTGAATTCTATTTTTAAAGTCCAATCTTCATTCTGATTTATTTGCCCGGCCAGAAATTTTTTTTTGAATATATTTATCAGGATATTTATCAAAGATTATGATTTTATACTTTCATTCAAATTCACTACTTTTGTATAATTTTCAACTTAAATATTAATTGTGTCATATTAGAATAACAGGTAATAGTATAGATAAATTTAATTATGTAATCGACAATCTGCATAGGATTAGATCCTTCTTTGGATACTAATAGTATTTAAGGTTTCAAGCAATTTTCATTAAATTTTAGAAATGAATTAATTTTTTTAGAAACAAAAATCAAAAGCATATCATTTTAATTTAATATTAACTATTGTTTTTATAGAAATTAAAAATTTTAACATGCTCAGAAATATTTTCAAAAATAAAATATTTCACATTCTTTAATGTTTGGCTTCACTTCCCCAAATAGATAATTAGAACATTTTTAAGCATCAAAGTTATCCCATTAGAAATCACAACCCAATAATGATTATCCATCAATCAAATTAGCATTTATTTGAAGATCAAAACTACCCACAGAAAAGTTTTTATTGTTTTATAATATATTTTATTCTAAATAAATTAATCCATTTTTTTAAAGATCTTCTTTTTTTTCTTTTTTAGGATAAATTTCATTATGATTAAATGAAAAAATAAATTCTTTCCAACTTGATGAAAAATACCCAAATATTGGGTTTCCTTCATTGTTAGATTAAAAAATCATTAACCTATTCTTACTATTATTAAAATCCCAGAAACAGTTGCCTTTTACTATAAATTCTTGTTATGGATTAAATCTATAGCAAATCATTTGATTAGTATTTAAATTTTATGAAAAAAACTATTGCTAATTTTAATAGAGTTTTTTTTCGATATCAGCATAATTTAAAATGTAGTTGAAATAATATTGAGGCAAAATATGTGAAAAATAGTAAGGGTAAGTTATTTATGGTAACTCAGGCTTTGGTTAATCATAATTCATTTGCTTTTAATCAATAATTTATCTCTAACGTTGTTATTTATTAAAATTCTAAATATTACTTTGTTGACAAGTTAAGGAAAAAGTTGATACATTATTACTTTTTATTGCTTCAAAAGATTGTTATAAGAATTAATCCAACTAAGTTGTTCCTGATTTGATTATAGATAAAAGATAATCAATTTATTTATCGCAATGTAAATTAAATCTTACTTATTTAAATATTAATACTTATTAATTCCTAATTAGGTTTCCTTTAAAATATTGTTTATTTTGCTGTTTTATTATTTTTTCAAATCTAAATTAATATTTTGTATTGTTTCAATTAATTCTATCTTTATTTAATCCTAAACGTCAGAATTCTTATTTTCTAGATTTTCAATCTATTTGATTAAAGCTTGAATTTCATTTATTTTGAATTCCTATCACAATATTATTTATTGATTACTTTTTTCAACTACTCTTTGGCTTCTTTAGATTATTTTATGAATTATTATAAGTTACTTCTTCCATTTTCAATAAATTAATTTAATAAATTACTTAGAAGAATTAAGGAGGTTTCAAATTATTTATAGATAGACTCTAGTTGGGTTTCAGAAAAGTTATTAAGATTTTAGTAAAAATTGATATACCATTTATCAATCGGTAATTTAGGTATAATGATTTCTGGATTATCAATAATCTAATTTTATTCAAACAGTATACATCTTTTAAATATTCAATTCCAACACAATTTTATAATTGATTTAAACATTTGATACAACCATATTCAATATTTTGATTGTAAAATCTTATCCATTCTATGGTAAATTTCGGATGGATTTTGCAAGAGTTGGCTCTTGACATATAAAATAAATTATGAAATAAAGTACAAATTATTTTTGATTAAATAATAATATAATTCTATAAGATAGATATAAAGTACAAATTTTCGACTTTCTATCATGTCATCAAAATGGGTATAAATTGATTAATCACTCGATATGTTTGTAAAAATTAGTTTTTAAATAATAATAAAAGTAATTCCAATATGAGCTAATTAAAGTAAGGTTTATAAAATTAGTATTTAAAGAGTTTAGAATTAAAATTTGAGATTGCTTAAATCATATAAAGAATTAAATATTTCAGTTTATAATTATTTTTTTTGCGTATTTTTGCATATGAATAGTAATAGTTCTAGATTTATTTGTTATTTGTAAATATATGTATTAATTAAAAAATGAGTGTTCGAAATACCTGAGTATATGAAAGTTGAATGTATATTATTTAATTAATTTAAAAATGCTAATATCTGGAATGCAATTGAGGCATTCGCTAACACCTCGCTATTTTGCAGGTGTGTTTAATAAGCGTAAGCCCACTAAGAAAGATCTTGATCATTATGATGTTGTAATTATTGGGTGCAATTTAGGAGGTGTTTTGAGCAGACAGCTTGATAAGGTATTAGGATATTTAGATGATATATTAGGTTTCACATGGAAAATACAAGACTATGGTTGTGTTGGATTAGAATATCAATTAAATAACACCAATTAGATAGATTTATGAATAATAGAAGACAGCAAAAACAGATTTCTTATTAAATGCCAAATTGTCACTCAATATGTTCACAGCTCATTCAGATTAAGTGGGATGCCAAACAATATTACCTGAAGAGAATGCTATAATTTTAAGGAACGGTAGAAGAATTGGTTATGGTCAATTAGTTGTAGCTATGGGTATTATATATATATGTTAACATTTTGTTAGGTTAATAAGTTAATTATGATTCAATTAAAGGATTTGAAGATGCTTGGTAAGATTTTGATTCACCAGTATTTACAAATCTTGATCATCCAAGTTGGCGTTCATCTAATCATAAATATACAAGATGGCATTATAATTTCAATCATGGTGAAGCATATTTCTGCATTCCTTAATTCCCATTTAGTGGAGAAGTAGAGTCGTATAATTTCTTATTGAGTTAACGCATTTGGGAATGGTAAACAGCAAATGGTCGTTAATCACCAATTAAAAGACTCACAATTATTTAACCAAATGAGAGATTTGTTTAATACAATGATTCAGGTGATTAATTCTTCAAAGAAGAGATTAAACGTAGAAACATTAATGTTGAATATGGTTTGAAATTGGTCGAGGTTAATAAATAGTAAAACACAGCAACTTTTGAAGATGTTAAAACTGGTAGCAGATAAACAAGACCATTTAATCATTTATATGCAGTAGCTCCAACTAAACCTCATGATTAATTAGTGAAGGCTGGCCTTACTACTTAAAAGGGATTATTAGATGTTAATATCAAAACATTATAACACAATAAATATAAGAATATATTTGGTCTTGGTGATGTGAATGATGTTCCTACAACTAATTGTTTCTGGGCAGGATTCCATTAACTTCATGTTGTTAGAAATAATATAGAAAGAAATATTGCAGGTAAATCATTAAATGCAGAATATGATGGTTACAGTAAAGTACCAATTTTGTTAGGATAAAATACATTAACATTCTTGTGCCACAAATATAATAATGAGAATGCATGGCATAATCTTTATTTCTCAAATGGAGGCTTTTTGGCAGCTTTAAGGTAAAATACTAATTCATAAATTACCTAGATATTATAATTGGTGCAAGAACTTTAAGAAAGCATTCATAGACATTTATTTGGAAAAGAATTGGGGACCTCCTTATTACAAAATTAAGAAGAGCTTCAAATTGCCAGAAGGTGAAAGTAATGATCATGGATTTTTAGCTAAGTTTTTACCTGGCAAGAAAGAAGCACATTGAAATACATACAAATAAATATATAAAATATATTAAAATGATTAAATTATAATAATATATAAAAACCTTCTTAGATACTTTACAATTTTTAATATCATTGCTTGTATATAAAAGTAATTAACAAAAAAACTCTAAATTAAAAATTTTTAAAAGAATAAAATTTAAAAGATAGAGGAATATGACATTATTACTTAAAATGAAATAAAATATTGGATACCAAAAAGTAAACATAGGAATGAGGATTAATCTAAAAGATATATGACTAATAAAATTAAAAGATCATGATTGTATGAATGTATTTATTTTAGTAAATATAGATATTTCACTCTATGAGGAGGAGAATTCAATAACAAAATGAAAATTTTGAGATGGCTAACTGAAAATACTCTAAATACTGGTTTTTTGATATGTTTTAAATTTTTTATTATTATTATAAATATGTTAGACCTTTATGATAATTATTTTGAGGAGAATCGGAAACAAAAATTGCTGCTTACCCTGAATGGAGATTTGAATAGTGTAATAATAACAATGGAATATTCTCTAGTAAAATGAGCTTAATAATAATCAGATCAGTATGAAAGATTTTAAAAAGAATGCTGAACATTTCGATTCAATAGAATAGATAGACTTAGATTGTTTACATAACAGGGAGTTGAAATTTTGAAGAAGATTTAATGTTTCTAAAGGGTGGGACTTTGCTTTATGTTTCTGATTGCATTTAAATAATTTTCTATAAAGTAAGTCTTTAGCTAGGGATTTTGATGCTTATTCGTAATTTAGTGTGTATTAGATAATGAAGACATTGGGTGAGAGAGGTTTTGGAAAAGTAATGTTAGGTAGATATAAGCTAACTCAAGAATAGGTTACAATAAAAATTATCGATTGAATGCTGCTGATATAGACTTGGTTTTTCGAGAAGCAGAAGTAATGAAAAATTTAAGACATAAAAACATGATAAAGATTATAAATTGTTATACTTTACCTAGCATGCAAGTTGTTCTAATTATGGAATTTTTAGAAGGAAGAGATCTGGTAGATTAATAATTAGAAAAAGGTAAACTTACAGAAGAAGAAGCTCGAGTTATATTTCGATAAATAGCTGATGCAATTTGTTATTGTCATGATTAAAAGTTAGTTCATAGAGATTTAAAGTTAGAAAACATTTTATTAACTTCAAAGACAGATAAATAAGTAAAAATTATAGATTTTGGAATTGCAACAGTGGCAACAAATTTTATTATTGATAAAATAGATTTGGGAAGTTTAAGCTACATGCCACCTGAAATGATATCTGGATAAATTTAATCAATCAGACCATCTATTGATATCTGGGCGATGGGAGTCATATTGTTTGCTCTTGTTTGTGGTACATTACCATTTACTCGACCAATATAAGAATAAACAATATAAAACATTTTAAATTTAAAATACTAGTTTCCAAATATCAATTTGAGTAAAGAATACAAAGAATTGGTTTAATGTATGTTGCATCCAGATCCAAATGAAAGATATTCAGCTTATCAAGTATTGGGTCATCCTTGGTTAAGAAAGAGTTAGAGCACTCTACAAGCTCCTTCGAAATTATTTCCAAAAGGAATAATAAAAAGGGATTACACTAAAATAAGTGGAGGGAATAATGGAAATTCAAAAAACTTGATGACATCGTCAATGATGGTAGGTCGAGATTTTACTTGTTTACAATAAAATAAAGCAAATTATTCTAATGGATTAGAATCTCCAACTTTGATTATTCTAAATCCTTCCTAAATAAAACCATATGAGAGTATAAAAAAATAGACTGAAATTTTGGAAGCTTAGGAGCCTGAATAGTAATAAGACGAAAAGAAATTAATAAAAACAGTAAGAGAATGAAAGATGTCTAGTTTTAATAAGAAATTAATTGATAAAATCTTTAAAGAAGACAGAATAGTTAAAAGAACAGTTCATACACATCCAATGAATTCCCCAAAGGAATCAAAAGAACTTACTCCATGAGAGCATGGTGTAATTCAATATTAGTCTCCTAGAGTTCACACCAAGTAGTCTTCTGAGAATTTCACAATAAGAGTGAAATCGAAATAGATTAAGTTAAGAACTATAATAATTTTGAGCCAATTAACTGATTTAAAGTTTCTATATGGAGAAGCTCTAAAAAACAATAATGAGCCAAAGAAAATAATTGCTGAGTAGAACGATTCGTTAAATTTATACAAATTATAGTCTTCATTTCGGCATAGAAAAATGAGGAGTGATTAATTATTATAAAAGACATTTAAATTCGGTGAATTAAAGATTACTGATTTATATAGTACTTTATTTAAATGATTTTCATATAAATTATCAAAAAATAAAATGCAAAATTATGATCATAGATGTCAAAATAATTTGGTATGTTTGCGTAATATTACCAATAATTTATTGGCTAATTTACATATAAGCAAACTAAAATAAATTATAAAGATACTCCAGCATAAGGTTACACAGATTAAAAACAGCGATTAGAAATCATATGAAATCCATATTTGCAAATGCTGCAACCATTGGAACTATATGTTTGAAGAATTGCTTAAGTAGAATTAAGTTTATAGGCACAATTAGCTTGATTAAGAGGAACACATCCGCCACTTTAGAGAATATAACCATCAATGCAAGTCAGACAGAGATTTCCAGGTGTTGTACAAGTGGCACACCCAAATTAACAAGCCACACAAAATGACTATGGAGTTTATATACCATTATAAGCAAAATAACCATCCATACATGTCGAGCATTTCTAAAAAAATCATAAATATTGTGTACATTAGAATCAGTACAAACAGCACAATTTTTGAGACAAGGCTAGCATAGTGAATTACTAGAGCTTTCAGTTTTATAAAAACCAATATCACATTTAATGCAATTTAGATTAGATTCACATTCAAGACATCCACCACTAGAAGAACATATAGCACAAGTGGCTGAATTAGCTGAATTAGCAGCTTGAAGGAAAAATTTTTAAGTACATCCCTCACAAGAAATGTTTGTAGTTGAAGTTCCTCCACATTTATTACAATACTTGGAAAGTTATATTTTGGATCCTCCTTAAGGAGGACAAGATAAACATGTTCCATCCATATAAGGATCAAAATTAGGAATACATGTAGCACAAATATTATTTGTATTAGTAGATATTGAAGTTAGTGTTAAACAAGCTGATGCGGGAATTGCAGCTATGCAAGTAGGAGTAATAATATTGTTTGATGTTATATTTACTAGAAAATAACCATCATAACATTAACTCACTTAAACTGTTGTATATGATGGATTGTCATATGGACCTCCACATCTTAACCAACCAGTAGATTATGGGTAGGATTTGCATTCTACACATGTTACTATACCATTAGAGTTTTAAGTTGCATAATAGAATTCTTAGCAGGCAGTGCAACTTGTTAAATTATTAATTAATTAACAAGTTTTACAGCCTAATCCACATTAAGTACAAGTTTTAGGAGTTTGAGCATTTATTACATAATTACTTTAACAAGATGAACAATTCTTATTGTTATCCATCGAATTACATCCTTCATAAAGTTTTTCACAGGTTGCTTAGTTTATCAAAGAATAACCATTTAAACACTAAGTACAAGTTATTCCATTGGTGCATTTCATGCAATAGGAGGATATAGTACATAAAGAACATGTTGTGAGACCATTAATTGTATTAATATAATAACCATCTGCACATTAAGTACAATTAGAATTGTTTGTGCATTTTAAGCAATAATCTAAACATTTTTAACATATTCCTGATCCTGATGTTACAGAGTCTGAACTCAATCCACTAAATGACCAGAAGTATCCTGCTTTACATTAAGTGCAAGTGTTTCTATATATTAAACAAATTCTTACGCTGATGGGCAATTTCCACAATCTTGAATACTACAAGGACTACAGAAACTATCGAAATAATTATAATAATCTTCAATAACAGTTGATATGTTTGGTATGTAATCCCAATTCAAGTAATATCCTTACTCGCATTATGTACATAAATATCGAGTGCTACTGTATATAGCGCATCCTTTATTCTCTANCACCCAAATTAACAAGCCACACAAAATGACTATGGAGTTTATATACCATTATAAGCAAAATAACCATCCATACATGTCGAGCATTTCTAAAAAAATCATAAATATTGTGTACATTAGAATCAGTACAAACAGCACAATTTTTGAGACAAGGCTAGCATAGTGAATTACTAGAGCTTTCAGTTTTATAAAAACCAATATCACATTTAATGCAATTTAGATTAGATTCACATTCAAGACATCCACCACTAGAAGAACATATAGCACAAGTGGCTGAATTAGCTGAATTAGCAGCTTGAAGGAAAAATTTTTAAGTACATCCCTCACAAGAAATGTTTGTAGTTGAAGTTCCTCCACATTTATTACAATACTTGGAAAGTTATATTTTGGATCCTCCTTAAGGAGGACAAGATAAACATGTTCCATCCATATAAGGATCAAAATTAGGAATACATGTAGCACAAATATTATTTGTATTAGTAGATATTGAAGTTAGTGTTAAACAAGCTGATGCGGGAATTGCAGCTATGCAAGTAGGAGTAATAATATTGTTTGATGTTATATTTACTAGAAAATAACCATCATAACATTAACTCACTTAAACTGTTGTATATGATGGATTGTCATATGGACCTCCACATCTTAACCAACCAGTAGATTATGGGTAGGATTTGCATTCTACACATGTTACTATACCATTAGAGTTTTAAGTTGCATAATAGAATTCTTAGCAGGCAGTGCAACTTGTTAAATTATTAATTAATTAACAAGTTTTACAGCCTAATCCACATTAAGTACAAGTTTTAGGAGTTTGAGCATTTATTACATAATTACTTTAACAAGATGAACAATTCTTATTGTTATCCATCGAATTACATCCTTCATAAAGTTTTTCACAGGTTGCTTAGTTTATCAAAGAATAACCATTTAAACACTAAGTACAAGTTATTCCATTGGTGCATTTCATGCAATAGGAGGATATAGTACATAAAGAACATGTTGTGAGACCATTAATTGTATTAATATAATAACCATCTGCACATTAAGTACAATTAGAATTGTTTGTGCATTTTAAGCAATAATCTAAACATTTTTAACATATTCCTGATCCTGATGTTACAGAGTCTGAACTCAATCCACTAAATGACCAGAAGTATCCTGCTTTACATTAAGTGCAAGTGTTTCTATATATTAAACAAATTCTTACGCTGATGGGCAATTTCCACAATCTTGAATACTACAAGGACTACAGAAACTATCGAAATAATTATAATAATCTTCAATAACAGTTGATATGTTTGGTATGTAATCCCAATTCAAGTAATATCCTTACTCGCATTATGTACATAAATATCGAGTGCTACTGTATATAGCGCATCCTTTATTCTCTACACACAGTCCTGAAATCAAAGTGAACCCAGTATCGCAAGAACTACACACATAAGCATTCTATTCTTGATTTAATTAATAAGTTAAGCAACCATTGGGCATATTTACACAAACCCTAATGATGATATTATGATATTTACCCATTTAGGATTGTCCATCCTGGTAAACAATACAATGTACCTGTCCCCCAATAAGATGAACAAGCATAATGTCCACCTTAAATTGGTTAACAAGGTTAGCATGATTATCCTGCCCAATAATATCCTATACAAATACATAACTCTATAATATACCTTCCATACACTTGTATGGCACTCTTTATGTGTATTCTTATTTTAATGCTCCTGTAGCTATACAACTCAATTAAGTACAATCCTAACCAGTGGTTTATGGGAATGCTATAACAATAACAATAGAAATGATCGCAAGCTTAATATACATAAATTGATTTAAATATATATAATTATTATGATTTAAAAATGCTCATTGTAAAACTATGATTATTAGCATTCCCAATATTATTGAATATGAATTTGGTGGAACTGGATTTGTACCAATTTAAATGGTTGTATTTGTAGGAGTTGGACCTGGAGTTGGACCAGGACCTGGAGGATTTACTGGGTTGGTTGGACTTACTGCTTTGAGACCACAAACAAACTAATTTATTATTATCATAAATTACATTATTGTATGGAGAAACACATACTTAGCATACTTTTTATTAATCTAAATAAAATCCAGCTAAACAATTTTAACATCCTCCATTTGCTGGATCAAGTTGATAACAATTAGCAGTGTTTGATATATTTGGATTCTCTGGTGGTGATAGAGTTAAACTTGTTGCAAACAAATTGACGCAACCACCGCTTTATAAAACATATCCAGTTGAACATGTCAAACAAACATTACCATTTGGACCTGTGCATGTTGCACAATTTGCTTAACATGGATAACATGGTTTAAATGTTAATTGTTTATTATTTATTGTTGTTTATGATTGTTTCATGTAGTATCCATCCTAACATGTAGTGCACGTCTATATTATTTATAAATATGCTTACATATTTTGAATCACAAGTCTTGCAACGAAATGGACATGCAAAACAGTTTCCACTTGTATTGTCTAAGTAATTTCCATCTGAACAACCACTACATTAAGTACTCTTTTAATTATTCTATGCTGTAGCCGATATTAGAGTACACTTTAAGCATCCAGTCTAACATGCAACACAAACATTATTTTAAGTATCAATTATAAATCCAGGTTGACAAGAAGTACATAATAATCCAGAGTTATCACCATTTGCATTACATGTCAAACATTATTGATTGTTGCTTGTTGCACATGTTTAACAAGTATTGCCATATAATGTATAGCCTGGTAAGCATTATTAGCAAGTGCTTGGACTTGATGATGAAATTGTATAGCAAGTTGGTAAATTTGGAACACTTACGCATACACCATTATACAAATAATAATTGTTTTGACATTAAATTACTGTTACTTATGTAAATGTTGCATTTTCCAAAGGACCTTAACATAATAATGCACCTGGCTATGAACATATTGTGCATAAAACTGGTTAATCATTTGAACTTTAAGTCATATAATAACCATTCTAACAAACTGTACAGGTAGTTTAACTTGTACTACCAGACATTAATGTGCATTAACTGCAATTTTATGAACAAGTTACACAAGTTGAACCTTATAATGTGTAAGATTTTCCTAAATATTATGGTAAACAAGTTAAGCATTATGTATTATCTGAACTACATTAAGAACAAGCAGTTATTTGACATGGTTAAATTACTGCTCCTTATTGTGTACATGTAGGTGTGGAACCAGTAGCTACTAAATTATATCCAGCTGGACATATACAGTCACCAACAGTTGAGTTTGGATCAAGGGTGAAATTAGGATAACAAGCTGAACAAGTATTTGTAGTTGTACAAGTCTAACAATATTTAGGACATTTCACACATTGTCCATAATAATTAGTATTTGAACTAGAACTGTAAGTAACAAAGGTTGTTTTCGAACGATCAATAATAGTAGATTAATACCAGAAATAGCCTGGTAAACATTAAGTGCAAGTGTACAAAGATGGACAAATTTAGCAACCTGCAGTACAAGCTGAGCAGAATTTATTAAAGGTTGTGTAATAATTGGCGTTGGTTTTTGGTGCAGTTAAAGCAGATGAAGACCAATAAAAGTCCCAATTGAAGTAAAAACCTTCTTAACATTATGTACAGATTCCATTGCTTGGATTAATAGTTTAACATCCATTAATAGCAATACAGATATTACCAACAAGTGTGTATCCAGAATCGCATTTAGTGCAGGAGAGTGCTAGAAGTGTGGTTGAGTAATTAAGTTCACTGCATCCAGTAGGCATAGGAGCGCACATTTAATTGTTATTCAAAGTAATGAGGAAGAAGTTAGTATTACAAGTGATTGAGGAACATGAGTTAAGATTGCTACAAGATGTACATAATCCATTGATAATAGACATGCAAGGCATACAACTTTGATTAGTCCAGAAATATCCAGAATTACATGTAGGTGAGGTATATCTAGGTGTGAGTAATGAAAAGTTTTAGATATTAGGTTAAATTGCACCTTTGGAGAAGTATGGAGTATTGTTTGGGGCTGTCACAGTTGTAGTTGAGACTGGAGAGACTGAAAGATTGACAGGATTGGCTCTACAAACAAACTAAAGAAATAAATGGATAAATATACAGCATTTTGAGGATAAACACATTGCATACAAACATTGTTTTGAATTTATGAGGATGCTGATTAAGTAAGCCATCCACTGGTTAAATAGAAACCATAATTACAAATTTGACAACCATTACTTTATGTTTGTTAAAGTGATGAAAGAATTTTATTGTTATCAGTTGATAAGCAATTTGCATCATCTTGAACACAACCTCCATTTTAAAGATAATATCCAGTAATACAGGCTTGACATACATTTCCAGGAGCTATACACTAACTGCATCCATATTGACAAGCTAAGCATTAGCCATTGGAATTATAGTAACCATTGATACAAGTAGTACAATTTGATGCATCTTAACAAACTAAACAAGTTGTTGAATTGGAACTATCAGAAGTACAAGCTGAACAAGTAGAACCATTCTTAAAATATCCAGGTAAACAATTAGAGCAATCTCCAATGGCAGGTCCTGTACATTACAAACAATTGTTAACACAACTTTAACATACCTAATTAGTATCAGAATAATATCCATTTGTGCATGCAGTGCATGAAGTTTAACCACTAGTATTCAATGAACAAGCTCCTGCTTAACAATTTTAACATTAAAAACATGTTGATCCACTTTATAAAAATGAAGGCCAGCATTCAGCACATTATTTACTCCAATCACTTTATGGAGTTTAACCATCTTGCTAAG
>CAJJDN010000148.1:111637-206290 GCA_905182985.1 Paramecium sonneborni | reverse complement strand
CGCTCTTTTTACTAACAGTTAAGAAATAACATTTTAGTCTATGAAAAATTCATAAATATATGGAAAAATTTTTAACATGTACAATAGGATTTGATTAATTACTAATTATTTCAATTGATTAATTTTTATCCCTTTCTACAAACATTCATATCTTTGGTTAGTCTTGGAATTTTAGTATCCTTCTGTGAGAGTAGTTTTCAGTTGATTTAACTCGCTTCACTGATTTAGGTTTTCTATGATAAATGGCTCCCTTTGAAAGAATTTATGATACCAATTATTATTCATCCTCATTCAAAGATGTTTAAACATTTTGAAAAATCAATTGTTATTACTTTTATGGGCTATATCTTCTATATCGCACTTATGTTGATTTTGAATGATGTAAGGATGGTTAGTTCTTTTCCAAAAATGAAGACAGGTTTGGTAAATTCTTTTCAAATATCCTCTCTTCTTGAATAACTTATTTATATGCTTAATTTTAGTATAAACTTTGAGTTTAAACCTTTCCTAATAAAGATCTATCTTTAGCACGAGTATAACAACTTCTGTCTACATACTTTTCATGTGCACTAAAGTTTTAAGATCTTTCTCCCATAGCACTCTACTATAACTTCTTATTTGATTCTTAAGAAAGTGTCTTAAATCTCAATTACAAATTTTAAAAAAACTATAACATATTACCATTTTACTGTTAATTTATTTTAGCCATCATTTGTAATTATTATTATCTTTATGAATTGATTGCCACTTACAATTATGAATTTCTTCTCATTAATTTTAATATAAATACTCTTAGATTTTAATATTTGGTTTAAACTTAAATAAATTCCTCCACATACAATTAACTTGTAGGTTGACTATAGATTCTTTTCATATATAATTCTATTGGAATCATTAATAGAATTGTATCTGAACTCGAACTAACACAAGTGAATCGATGTTTTTATTCTACACTATGAACATCTTCCAAACCCAAAAATTGATGTTTTCCTAATGTAGCAATCTTCCTATGTAGACTCTTCCCTCTCTATTTCATAAGTGGAGAAGCTGCTCTTACTTCATCATCTTCCTTTTCTTCTATAAATAATTATTATAACTTTAATTATATTATTTAAATACATCCACAGCACCTTCCTTAATCAAATATATCATATCAGCAATCTCTCCTGATTAATATACTAAATCTCCCATCCTATAACTTCTTTATTGTAATGACTTGTAAATCTAAAAAATTGAATTCACATTCCAACCTTCAAAAATCTCTAAATTGGCAAAAAAACCCATCTCTTTCATTGAAGATTTCTCTTAACCAATTCTTACAACATCTTTAAAGTATTGTCTCCTTATTAAAGCAAAATGGCATGGTTATAATGCCACAGCCGTAAAATCTCTTGGCCTATTATGTATTAATGACATTTCTCCAAATGATTGTCCTGGTAATAAAATTTTTATTAAAACTAAATCAGATTGCTATGATTAAATTTTATTTATTTAATAATCCTTAAACTTATTATTGTTAACTGCTTATCTAAACCTTAATTTAACCTTCTCCAATAATTTTGTGGATGATGTCTTATCTTCAACATCATTAGGCTTAACATATATTCCAACTTATCCTTACAGAATTATATAGAATTTATCTCCAACCGAATCTATATTTATTATACAAGTGTTTTATGTCGCATATTCATGTTCAAAATAATAACTAAAATTTAGATCACCTTGATCTGCAAAATATTTTTAAAAAAATTCGATCTTTCTCACCATTCTCTCTATTGGATATAAATCATCCTCACTTCTTCTTTCAAATGGTTTCTTTAATTATCGAATTAATTCCTAGAGAATTTTATATTGTTACATCCTCCATCTTTAAATTAATTGTATAATTATAATCAATAATTTTATTTACTCATTTTAAATAATCTCATAATAAATTTATATAATCTTCCCTCTCTAAATCTACACCACAAAAATAACCCAAAATTATTAACACTCCCTGTAATATTGAATATACTTTCTATTAACAAAAATCATTTAATAATACTTTCGATACTCTAGACTTAAGTTAATTACTTTGATCTTTCTATATTGCTTATATTAGATACTATTTAAATTCATATTACCAATTCATTTAAATTGTTGATAATGTCAAACAATTAATAATCATATCCTAATTAATTTTTGTAACCTACTTAATGGTTCTTTTAAGATATTAAATATTTAGAATAATAATGTTATTTTTTAGAATTTAAATACATCAGGTAAGTTTTTAATTGTTAATATGGTTAGAGAGAACATATCTTTAATCACTTAGGCCATATAATATAAATAGCTGCATAAATTAACATCATATATTCTCTAATCTAGATACACATTCAATTCTTCTTTTTATTGAAATAACTTGTTTTGTTTATTTAGTGATTTATTCGATTAAACATTTTTTTGTAATTTTTAGTTGTAAAAGTGAATAAGATTACAAAATTTTGTGGTTTAATAGAATTGATGATATGGATTAGAATAAGTAGTGCAATTTACTCACGATATGGGATTAGTTAAAATAATATAAAAGTTGATTATAATATGCTAGTCATATTCATAATTGTTTCTTGTTTCTAACAAAACTGAAACCACGAATTTTCTTGGCGATGCTAAATTCTGAGTTCATAATTGAAACATCTTAACTAGCTATTGAGATGGAGGATTATATAAGTGACTCATTTTGTGAGAAAAGCTGTGATTAAAATTTACTAATTTTCCATTACTCAACTACAAAAGAAAAACCTCTTCTTATCCTTTATGATGCCATTGAAATGGATTTCTATGTTTTAGGTTTTTTCAATTAGAAACTAAATCCTCTTATTTGTTTTGTGTTGGTCAATATTGTAGAGTTTACCATTTGTGTTATTTACAAATTATTAAAATTAATAACAACTTCGTTAACTAAAAAAAATATAGTTTTTTTATTAAAGTAAGTGGAAACAATAATTTTAATATAGAATTAGTTCAATAATATCTCCATCCATATTAGAATTATTAAAATTATCTTTAATGTCCAATTAATTGAGATGGTGGTGAAACAAAAGAGGATCTTCTACCATACATATTTTAATCAACTTAATAATTTCTTGAAACAGCTGGCCCTTCTGGTATTATGGTATCTGCTTTTTAGACATTATAATATGGTGTAATATCATGTGTTAAATTGCTTTTTACTTAACCAAATAGTTTCTCTTCATATTTTAACAATTATCTAATGAATCCTGGATTTGGACATACCAATGGTCTTACACTTTTCAAATAAATCAATGCTTCTTATAATGTCCAATCTTAAGAGTACATAAGATAAGCTAACACAATAGTAGCAGACCTAGATTTTCCAGCTACACAATGCACGAGTACATTATGATTATCTTCCATATGTTTTTTTATAAATTTATTGGTTTTATCAAAAGATCCAGAGATATCACATTATGGACGATCATTTACCTGTAAAATCATTTGATCAGCATCTGAATTAGCTTGAAAATCTATTCAAAATATTGTTTATATCTTTACTTTGTTCTGTTGAAAAAGATATGATGGCTTTTACATCATAATTTTGATAATATTAAAATGCTTAAGCATCTCCTATGTAGAGTTTACTATCAAAATCAAGAACACAATTAATGAAGTTAGTGGAAGATTGAGGACTTTAATAGGCAGGATAATAGTAATTCATTTACAAACAAAATTTAATTAATGTTTTTTTTCCGTTAAAAATTTATAACAAATATTTCATAAGTATTCTATGTCATTTTTTAAAAAACTTATAGCAAGCAATACTCAATCCTATTCCTAATCCAACTCCTAATACCTTTTTAATCATAGACTAACATTTAGGTTTCTCTTATACAGGATCCTATTATTTTGGATGAATTTCAATAGATTACTCCAAAGGTGTTTGGCAAGGTGCAATTATCAATTAATCATCAATAAATTTTCTAGTGCAATAATATTCATTAATTTCACCTAAATAATTTAATTCATCTTATAAATTTATATATTTATTATTGCTAGATGTTTCAGATGAAAATGAAGCTACTGAAATATAACTTTATCTTTTCTTTTTGGCTCTTTCACAATTTAAACTTTTCTTAGATTAAAAAGGAACTTTCAAAAATTAAATATCTTCATTATTATGTTCGTCTTCTTCATAAAATCCACAATCTGTTGAAATTCTCTTTTCACAAGCATATTCCATTTTTTCATCCGCTTCTGTTCTAATCCTTGCTTATGGTAAAATATCATTAGCTTTAATTCTTACACTATTTTAAAATCTTGGGGTGCTAAAAGTGCGATCACAAGTTACTAAATCTTCTGTTTATTCTAATTTTAATGGTAGATTAATTTTAATGGCATTTGATTGTTCTTTTAAGTGTATCATTTGCTAAACTAAATTGAGGATTTCGTGTTCCTATTACTATTTACCTGGAAGCTTTGTATTTTCAATCTTTTCTATAAGAGATTCAATTATTTCTAAAATAGATTCTAATAGAAATACTAATTTCATCAACTTAGAGAGAGGATTAATTTGATTGATTTGTGGATTTTTAATTAACTATCATTTGTCTGAGATCAGAGATTAATTACAAAAGTTTAATGATTTTCTTATTGTTATTTGACATGGATTAATTGAGTTAATTGATAGTTAGAATATTTTCTTCATTTTATTTTTGCAACTTAATAATAATACGATAAGAATTACTTTATCATAAGTTTATTTTAATTATTAATTCAGGGAAGATTCCCATTCGATAATTTTGTGATTTTCATTGAATTCAGATTTCACTGTTTCCAATGTATTTTCACAAATTTCAAGACCTTCAACTAATTCAAGTAGTTTTTACTATTTAGAATTAGGTTTTTTAAATGATTATCTTTTCTCCATCTAAACTAACTCAGATTGTTTATTGTCAATTTATTAAATGATCTATTCTTATGATTATTCTAATTGTGCAAATTATGTGTGATATGTAAGATTCTATTATTATGAATGTTCAATCTTGGTAGAAATATCTAACTGCTTGATGTTACTTAAATTAAGTTTAGTTTAAAGCATTTATTTACGATTAGAGTACTGTTGAATAAATTCTCTTGAAAGTGATTTAAGATCGTTGTTATTTGGTATGTATGTCGTATAATAGTTCAAATAATCGAGAATTTGTTGAGTTAGCAATGTTTAGGTATTATTCATTTATAATAAATTAATTTTTATTCGTTTTTATAAATGGGTTGGTTAGGATCGGTGATAGTGATAATTTTGACCTGTATTTTGGGAATAGTTTGGTATTTTGTGCATTTGATAGCACAAGTAAGAAATTATTGCATTATTAATAGGGTTTTACATCATAATATAAAGATGAATAAGACTTTGTAAGTGATCAACTTAGAGGTTTGTTAGGAGTAGAGGATATTTAACCCAGTTCCTATAGACCTACAGTAGAACCATAATATTTATCAGGAATTGTGGATTTAATAGAAACATCAATAGGAGGATTATGGCTAGCATAATTTTTGTACATGATTCTACTTTTATTTCTATTTTTTTTGGCTGTCGATATATGGTTTATTGACTATCCATTTTCATTTATGTTCAATGCAATTATTGGAGCTATAACGGTGATGTTATTTGCATATTATGTAACTACAACAAATAGCAAATCGTTGACAAGAGCTTTAATACAAGTAAATAATATTTAGCAAATATTAAGTCATAATTTTCAAAAGAAGAGAGTTTTGGATACATGTACTCATGTGGATTTGCAATAGCAAGTTTATTGTTTAGTTTATTATTTGGAATGTATGTTTTAATGTATTACTTCAATGTGGCAGTTTGGGGAGGAAATATGAAGAAATAAGAATATGAGAAAGTATCAATATTAATGATTGGCTATTTAATGGGAGTGATATTGGGTGGATTTGTTTATAGAGAAGGAATATCTATAATGTGTAGATCATTAAAAACAGCATCATTCGGTCTCATTAGAGCAGATTTAAATTTAAGTGTTGGCAATAATAATATCTCATAATTGACTAGATTAGCATATATGGTATCTTAATAAGCAGGAAATACTATAGTTAATTTTCTAGATACAGGATTTGTACTCTTATTTTTATGTTGTGCTATCTCATAAATAGTGATTAATAGTCCTGAAATATTGGATAGTGAAAATAGAAGTGCATTTATTTTGGGACCTATCTATTTGATATGTATAGGATATTTAGGATTTATTATTTGTTATTTTTTGAAAACTATTTGTGCAGATTAAGAGACAGGATCGTTTGCTTCTCTTAATGTTAGATGGTAAGTTATTATAGCTGCTGTAATTTCATTTATTGTTCATGTCTCATTTCCATTTTCATTCCTTGTTGATAAATTCACTCTTAAAGGAGAAAATACTAAAGATATTGATTTCTCAGGTAAATCATCAATGCATGCATGTTGGTGTTATTTATTAGGGTTGATTTTTAATGTGTTTCATATCAGTATATTTGAATGGTTCACATCTCATGGTTGTCCAAATGTTAGAAATATGGTAAATTATTATGATCAAATAGGGATTAGCAACAAGTGATCGTATATTACCTATGAATTTGATCTTCTCAAATTATTTGGGAGATTTGTATTCTGCTATTCCAACAGTTTTGATGTTCCTTCTCATTACTATTGTATATTCAATTGAAGGATTTGCAGGATTACTCTTTACAGCCTCTGGATATGTTTCACTATTTATTATCTATGGAGTAATATTCTTTATTGGATCCAATTCATCTGATTCTTATAAATTAACATGTTTTGCTCATTTTATATCTGATGTCTAAGGTAAGATATTTTAGATCTATTGGGAAACCAAAAATTATATGATATTCCTTAAAGCTACTAATGCAGGTACAGCTTTTCTTGTATCAATTGGAATTATTGGAGCTTAACTTTATTAATATCCGACTGCATTAAATTCACTCTTTTTACAAAATGAAGGATTCTTAGGATTATTCATTGGTTTTAGTTTGATATTTGTATGTAGAGGAATAAATACTTGGGGAATAATTAATGTTGCAAAAAATTATGTAATAAGATATTAGAATAATTAGTTTATATTTTAACCATCAGATGAGGCAGAAGGGAAACTGAATTACTTAAAGGATATAAGAATAATAGAATTTACAAAATTCAAATATACTCACAGTATTTTATATGTTGCATATAATATATTGTTTGTTACAATAATGACATTGGTGTTTGGATCAATTTTAGGTCATGCTGGAAGTGTTGCAATATTGATAGGGGCATGTATAGCTGTGTTATTGATTCAATACAATGGATTAATTAAGGGGACAACTTTGGAGAATTCTAGAGTGTATAATGAAAGTATGATTTTGAATTGAGTTGGTAGTCTAAGATAACAGAAAAGATTAACACTATTTAATGTATGTGTCTGGTGATACTTATGCTTGTGCTACTGAGGAAAGCAATGCTTGTCCTTTGATACCATATTTGATTTACATTTTCTGTTTACTAATTTCTTGTTAAAAACATTTTGCAAAAGCAGTAAAATGAAATGATATATTTGAAAATACATCAATATACAAAATTATAATTAGTTATCATAATTTCTTTTGAATACTTAATTCTACACACTATTATAAATCAAATAAATATCAAAAAATAATAGCTCTAATGAGCTGTATTGGATAGGCTTAATAATAAGTTAGTGAGAAACTCATTAAAACTGATGGAGATGATTCAGATACTCCTCTTCCAGAATCTGATAAAGATGATCTCGCATAAATCTTGAATACTGAAGAAAGTAAGGGTAAACCCATTAAAACCCTTAGATTCAGTTAATAAAATCAAGTATGGATTTTTGATAGATCCTAAAAACGACATTAATCTTACAAATCACCTTCTCCACTTGCTAAATAATCTTCACCGTCAATACTTAAAAATAAAAGCACACAAAAAGTAACTAAATAATGAAATATATATTTAAATTAATTCATGAACAATTATAACAAAAACAAAAATCCTAAGTTATCATGTTATTAAACCTTTCTCTAGAAAATTAACTGTTGCTTTGCCAAAAAATAATAAACTCAACTACATAAAACAACCAATAAGTATGATTCTCCCTTTGCCTTCTATGGCATGCCAGGTTCTTTATGTACAGCCAAAGTAACTTTACACAATTTCCTTCTTAAAAAGTTAGGAGAAAAAATTAAAAATACTTCTAAAGAAATACATTCAATATTCATTAATAGATAATCACTAAATTCTTAATAATTATAAGAACTTATGCCTTATATATTCCCCTATATGCATGAATTAATAATAACCCATGAATAATTAAAATCAGTTCTCCCATTTTGTGTTACTTAATATTTGGCTAAAAGAGTAACTTCATTTACTTAAGGATTAATAGTAGATGCAATTACTGGACCTGGAAACTTATCAATTGAAATTGCCTAATTCAATGCGATCTAAGTAGATTCCTACTCTATAGATCAAAATAATGACAATGCCAAATATAATATTTAATAATTTCACTATTACTCTTAACAAAAACAGAACATATACTTAACTTCCTTTTTTTAAAGACAAGAAAAAGCAGATGCAATAATTATTTAATATCAATATCTCAACCATATTCAACTTGATTCTCAACTATATTAATATTTAACTAAGGCTTTCTAACTCTCACCAAATATCGTCCTTGTATTACCTTCAAATATTTAAACTAATGATTTATGTTCTTTTCTAAGTCCTTTTTCACATCAGTATCCTCAAAGCTTCAAGTAATTAGAAATCTAACAGATTAATGTTGGAGGCCTTCCATTATGTTAAATCATATATATTGGATATATTTAAGATTAAGTATAATTAATAATCTTATATAGGAAATCTTGGATTAATAATTAATCAATTGTTATCTTTAAGGATTATTGGCAGATCAACCTAATCTTGATGAGAATTCAATCTCTAATTATAAAAAAGCACTTAATGATGTTATCGCTCAAATTGGAATGTAATAAACATTACTTTTAATTGAAAAAACTTTGGCATCTAAAACTTAATTAGACTTTTCTATTCAATTATTCTTTTAAGAGATTGTTTAACTTAATATTCTTTCTAAAGATAATATAAACAATCAATTAGAATTTTCCATATTTGATCAAACTCCAACATTAAATCATCCTTTGTTAAATGTCAGTTAATCAAGTTTATCCAAAAAATAAAGCTCTTTTAGAATAAGCTCAGATCTTTCAAAGCCCTCATTTCAATAAAATAAATATAAAGTCTTGAGTTTTCAAAATAAAACAATTGAATGATTAATATTTACACATTAAAATCAATTACATTTTTTTACTTATTTACGTTACAATGATTATTATTCTAATATCATCCCTCCTAATTCTTTTTTATCTTTATGTTTCTTAAATATAGTTGATGCTTAAAACTCTGCTCTGAATTCATTCTATATATACTTCTTATCCATACCTTATGAAGAGCCAATAAACATTATGCTAATATCTAGGGTTATAATTTCTCTTTCAATTATTCCCATAACAAATCAACTTTACTAGCTTCACTCTGTATTAATTTAATCTCCTATTTAATCTTTTTATAAGAACTTTTTTAGAATATCAATTAAAATTATTACTCTAACATATTTTATTTGGCTACTCCCAATTTCTGTTTGATTTTCTCATTATTATTTCCGAAATCATCACTCTTTGTGTCCATTTTCTTAAAAATATCTCTCAAATAATCTGTGTAATTTCTTCAATAAAATATATATAAATATATATATTTACCTAGAATTTTAAGAAAAAAAATCTTTATCATCTAAAATACTAAACAAATATTTTGTCTATAATGGCAAACAAACATCCAATATTGAATATGAGTATGACTTTGCAGCATCTATCCTTTCTTACTTATTTGAAGATGTTCTATATTTTAATGCATCTAACAATATTTCAATCTCTGTAGCATCTTTTCCTTGATTTATGCAAACTTCTAATCTTTCAAATAATTTTTATTATTATTCCAAAAATTGAGAAAACTTATACATTTATATAATAACTTACTTTATCCTGTTATTTATTATAATTTTCAATAGATTTTGATAAATTATTGCATTATTCCCTCAATTTATCATTTTCATCTTATAATTCTTGAACCCTAGTTTCTAATAATTCAAAATATATTTTTTTTCTAGCTCTAGAATTTCTAGCTGATTCTCTGTTTCTCACTTATTTTAAACGACTAGGATCTAGGTTTCCATCATTAAGGGAATCAGGATTTTCTGATGAAGATTAATCACTATGTGAAAGATTTAATAACACTTGCTATTCATTTTTTCTCTCCAATTTCTACTAACTCCTTCTAAAAATGAATCAAAATATTTCAATACGATTATCTTGCTTTTGTTGTTACTATTAATTAACCATTGTTTTCTTTCTTTACTAAATTCTAAATTTTATTTGTGTAAGTACTCTTTGTATACCCTACATTCAAAATAATCTAGGATTATAATGAATCTTTAAAATTTTTTTATTCTTCTTTCATATATTTTTCTAAATTTAGAACAACAGAATACTTGATCTTTTTCTCCTCTAATGATTTTAACTAGCATCTCTAGAGTTATCGCCATCACTTCCACTTCTAGGCTAAGCTTCTACAGAGCTATCATTCATAATTTTCAGCCTATCCATTCTTATTTCTTCTAATTAAATCTAATTCGGTCCATAATTTTTATTCACATTGTCAACATCTTCAAAAATTTGTATTTTTGGAAATTCTTATCGTTTTTAATTCTAATTTCTTAAAAAGGGATCTGTTATTCCAGAAAATTCAATCTAATTAGCATTCACATCACATGAACTATATAGATTTGACAATATATAAGTACTCATTGAAATAATATTGCTCACTAATTATAGGATCACACATCAATTATTAGTTTTAAAATATATATATATATCATTAATCAATTATTTTTTTCACATATTATCTTAGATTTGCAGGCCGTTAACAGTTTGGATTATTTTAATTCTAAAAAGTATACTTAACTTTGTTACTTGTGAATTTTGTCTGAAATATTTACAATCGCTAAATAAATTATTACAATCAAACACTGGTCTATGCTAATTCTAAAAGAATTCATTTAAGTTATTTTACTTAATGAATTAACAAAATCAAAGATCTCAATTGAACTGGTTCCAATACTTCATAAATCGTCTTCCAAACTTATTCGATTTTCTAGGTTTCATTAACTATCATCTTGACTGAATTGTATAGATTATTTATACAACTAAACAAATTTATTTAATTTATTACCTTGTTATACTTTTTTTAACACTATTTAACTTCTCTTTGTTCTTTTTTATTCTTCTACATTAATCTTGATTAATATTCATAAGTTGAAATGCTTCTTTAGTCCATTCGAGAAATGAGCTAAATTTATAATTTAATAAATAACCCTTAAAAGTCAGATAATATATCTTTGTTTTGATCATAACTATATATAATATATTTTTATTCTATGGGTAACAAAATCTCCAATAAATTATCAATATATTAATTTCCAATTGTATTCTTATCAGAATTTAGTTGGCAATCTTTCAATTATTCTAAAATAAATTGAGTTGTATTTTGATCTTAATCCTTGATTTAACAAACTTCTAATTGTTCTATTAATTTTTTCTAATTCTCTAATTGATTCTAATACTAGAATGATTTTTAAATTGTTACATTTTCTTAACACTCCTTATATTTTTAGATTTATTTAGCTTAATTTTAACAAAGTTCATTTAATCTATCAATTTCATCCTACAAATCCTTAACCTTTGTTTCTAATAACTCAAAATATAGCCTCTTTCTTGCTCTTGAATTTTTAGCTGCAACTCTATTTCTAGCTAATTTGTCTTCTGACATTTCACCTCCTGAGTGTTAAGAACTTTTTTATTCAGATTAATCCGAAGTTTCAATAAGTTAATGAGATGACTTTCTTTTAATCTTTTATTGACTCTTTCTATCAAATTAATTGAAATATATAATTACGATAGTCGATTTGATTTAGGGTTGGTTGAAATCTATTTATCTACTAATTAACTGATTTTGCTTGTGTAAAGACTTTTAGCATAATGTACATTAAATAGTTCTGAATTGCTCTCTACTATTTTGCTGCTTAATTATTGTCTCATCGATGACCTTTTGAGATGTTGCTTATTTAAAGAATTGTTATCATCAGTATGACTCCAAGATGTTGCTCTTCCATCACTATGAACAGATTAAACTTAGAGTTTTTCAAGTCCTAAATCATCAAAGATTGAGTCTCCTTAATTTTCAAAAGGTTGATCTGATTGAGGTAAATCTGAACAAGAATCTTCAAACACTCTAATCACTGGAAATTCCTTTCTATTTCCATGACAAGACTAATAATCTTTCTCATAATCCCCAATTTATTCATTTTCTATATTACCTATATTATATCGATATACTATAAACCTGATATATGGAAATTTTCAGCTTCCATCCCAATATGTTTATCCATAATATTATTAATTTATATAATCTTTTATTTCTAATTTTTTAAACACATTTATACACAATCAACTACTAAAATTCATTATAAATAATCATTTTATTTTTAGTTTAAACTTTAGTTCTATTCTTACATTTTCAGAAAATAATATATTGTTTATGATTCAATTATACATTTATATTGTTATTATCTTAAGTAAATGCATAGAATTAAAATTTTTCATTTTCTATATTTAAAATATCAATTCTTTCAGCTTAGACATTATAGCAACCTTTCTCCATTCTTTTATTAAATTAGAAAAAAAAATTAAGTTACATCAAATCACTATTATATATTCACATTTTTAGTTTATTAATCAATTTACTCATATTCTTAAAAAATTAGAAGGAATTATAAAATATTTTATATTATTATTAAAATGAGAATTTGATAATAATAAATTTCATTAAAGTTTTAAGTACAATCTCTTATTATTTAAGACTTTTAATAGAAAAAAATAATTATATTTTATTACTAAAATATTAATTTGGTTAAATTCATTAATATAATTGAAGATTTCTTTTAATATTAGAATTAAAATATTTAACAAAAATTTCCTATTTTGTATATGAAAAGAAAAGCTACACTAAAACGAAAAGGAATATTTACTCTTAATATTCTACCAATCGCAGTAAGGAATCATGAAGAATACATGAATGATTTAAAAATGCAAGCCATTCGTTTGTAAATATAAAAAATTGTTCATTTTGATCCAATGCTTAAATCACTTCTAAACTCTAAACCAAATCATAAGAATTATACACGTTCACTTTTCAAGAATTAATTGAATCGATCATACATAGAACAAAAACAATAGGAAATTGAATCGCAATAAAGAGCTAAAAGTACAGAAGGTTCTATATTTGGAGATACAAGTATAAAATATAAACGATTGATATCACGGGGAACAATTTAAATTAAAATGCATAAATTAACAATAAAAAGAAGATTTAGAAAACTTGTATTGGCTGTGTGCTTATTACTTACATACTTTCGATACAATCCAATTAGAAGAAAAATGTAGAGACTATCAAGACCTCGCATTTCCATATTTCGCAGTAGAAATATACTTGATAGATTACCATAACTATTATAAATAGAAAAAGCTAACACAGTCAATGAAAGTTAGACTTCAAAAGAACCACCTTGTTAATTGAAAAAAAAACATTCATCTATGGGAAGTTTTGATGCATTCATGAAGAGACCTATCTAACAATTTATTGTTAGACAAAATACTGATTAATTCTCATAAAAAAGAATATGCAGAACCGAACATTCTTAGGTTTAAAGCATGTATAATTTTTTTAAGAAACAAAGAAAAACAATGTTATTTTTAAAATCATCCTCAATTAAATTAATATCTTTGAACTAATGAATTAAATCTAAATCAATCTTATAGATTATTTGTATATAAAATAAATATTAATTATAAAAATGAATATTTATAACTTTATCAAATAACTTATGCTATTATTTCATATTTGAATGTTCTGCTTGATATCTTATAATCAAAAAATATTTCACTTTTACAATTAATTCCACATATTTTTATAATATGATTTTATACTATTATTAGGGAAATTAAAAATTAAGAATACAGGCAATATAAAATTAAAGGATAATATCTTTACCTCAACCAAAGTTATTCATGAGATTTCCTTTAAATATATAAATCTTATTAATAAATTCAAATCATTGAAGTAACTCAAACGATGGCTTATAATTTTATTGTTAAATTAGGGGTAAATTAATAAAAGTAAGTTTAAAAAGATTATGATTATCAGGTTGTTTTTTTGTACTCAAAAAGCAAAAATATTTTTTTTTGATTATGGATTCACTCCAATAGATGTCAGTCGACCTAATAAAATATTTGAAGATTAAAAATAATACAAATTTAATCTTAAAAATTTATGGGTCTTGAAAGATTATATAGAGAAAATAGAATCAGTGTTAAATGTTTTGGAGGAAATAAATGTGAAAATTAAGACAATTTAAACTTTCCCAAAACCGTTGAGTAAAATTATGGATCAATATTAAATGCTTGGTGAGATAAGCATATTAAATTGTTATTATCCATTATTATTATTTGATTATAAAGAAGTTTTTGATGATACTAAAAGAGGAGATGATACTTTCAGAATTTATTTACATAGTGAAGATGCTTTTGAATTACTTATTAAAAAAAAATTAAATTAGTCTCTTTGATAGAAATCTATAAGTTAGATACCCCATTTTTCTTAAAAATTTGTAAATGTAAGTGAAATAAAGGAGTTAGTACCTTATCTAAAAAATTTATAGTAAATAGGTAAAAATGTTATTTTAATTTATTCAAGTAAAGAACCATAAGGAATGAAAAATGCCAAACTTACTATAGAAGATTTTATGGCTAGAGAATTGTTAATCTTTCCCGAAGATATCAAAAATTATAATGAATAACTAAGATCACTTTACATTAAATCTTAATAATTCACTTTACTATAATAAAAAGAAAATATTCATTAATAATTAATCTTTATTACACTTGGTCAAAAAATGAAATCTCAATAATTATTAAAGATTTATCACAACATAATTTTGAGATTAATTACAAACATTCTAGAAAATCTTAGTGAAAAGAAATTTAGAAATATTTATAAAATAAATAATAGTATAAATCTTAACATTCTATAATATGAAGAAGGAAGATAAATTTTATAATTAATTGGATATAGGGAAGGTGAAAATGATTATAAAAATATATTGAAATAGGTTATGTGTAAATGTCAAAAGCAGATGTTGAAATTGCATGGAAAAAATAATTAGAGAAAAATTTTAAATGAATTAATGTATTTCTATTAATTGTAATATATTGCTTTTAATTTTTATAAATGTAAATTAATTAAATTTCATTTACTATTACAATATTAAAAATAAATAAATTATGAGTGAGAATCATGAGGTTTCAAATATTCTACTATATTCATTTATCTTATTTTTAGTGATTTTAGGGTTTTATTTATTTAGTAAGGATTAAAAACATTGGATTAAGTAAAATTATAATTAAGAATTAGAATTTGTTATATTTTAAAGCGGTTTAGTAGATAAACTAAAAAAGAAAAAGATGATAACAACCTAGAAAAGGACGAGAATCGATAACTTATTCCTCAAATTATCGATGAAGTTGATGAAAGATAGAAGTTTATTAATAAAATTAATTCAGAAAATGAAAATTAATAGAAAGAGCTTAAAAAGTAATTAAAAGAAAAATTTTAAACTTGTCAATAATTTTAAACTGAAGAATATAATATTTGTTAGTAAATCCCTTCATAAAAAGTAATAGAAATCGTAAATTAAATTAATTTAATTTATAAAAATTCTTCATAATTACGTAATGTTGATGAAAATCTAAAATTTTATGTAAGAAAACTATAGGATTAATCTGGATTAAAAAAGAATTATAATTTGAGTTTAGCAGGAAGCAAAAAGTTAGGATAATATTGTAATAAATTTAGAGAGGTAAGAGGAGATGGAAATTGTTTCTATACTGCTTTTGGATATTAATTCTTATCAATTTTATTATTTGAGTATTCTTATGATTAATTCTAACAATTTATGGAAAAAATTAAATAAATCTAATTACCAATGAAAATATTTGTTATTGGCAAATATTTTAAAATTGATGATAAATAAATAGAACAGGAGCTTTTATTAGAATTTATAAAGAGATTGACTTAATTAAAATAAATTGAAGATTTAAATTAAAGATTCGAGTAATTTCATACTTAATTTTCTGCATATTAATAATAATCAGAAGAAGTTGATGGATGTTTATATGGATTATCAACTATATTTTTTAGAAATTATTCAAATTATGTTGTTGATTTTAGTGAAAACAAAGATGCTGTTTATGATAGAGTAAATCTATTAAATTGGGAAGAAGAATGCAATTCCAATGAAGTTGTTATTGTAGAATTAGCTAAACAATTAAATATGTAATTATTTAATATAAAATTCTAGATTTGTTTAATTATTATTCATTGAAAATAAAGATTCGATTATGGTTAATAATTATGGAAATGAAGAGAATAATAAAATTATATTATTAATTAAGCCTGGCCATTATAATATTGGTTATTATCAGGAATAAACAGTTGTTGATTAATTTCTCGAAAAATAATCAAGATTAAGTGATTTAATTAAACTTCATCTAAGTATTGATGAAGATTAGAACGAAAAAAATGTTAAGGAAATAGAATAATTATTATAGTCAATAAATGAAAAATAGAGTAAAATTTAAGATTTGATTAAAAATGGAAAACTTAAAGAAGCAGAAGCCTCAAAATTACTTGAGTTTTCATTATGATGAATTAACTTTAAATAAGAATAAAAATACATAATTTATTAATTTTTTTCTCATTCTAGAATTGGAATCATATAATCATTTATTAAAATCATAAAATTTTGTTAATCGTAAAATCCAAAAATTCTTGAAATTCACAAATATAAAATTCGTAAGCAGAAAACAAAAATTTTTTATATGTATATTTATAAAACTCTGTAAAAATCTTAGTATTCATACTTCATAAAATCATATAAGTGATATATTACTGGTGGAATTACTTCTATTGAAGAGAATAGTGAATAAAATGAAACTCAGATATATTGATGAAAAAAAAAAGAATCAAAACTAATTACAAATAACTAGGATTTTAGATGAAAATAATGCCATAATACTGTCAATTTAATAACTAATTTGGATTTTATACTCTTAAAATTGAATTCTATTTCGGATATTTATAGAAGTAAACGATTATTGAATCTTTGATAAATTATTAAATTATATCTATTGAACAAATAGATTTCATAAATTAGCGAGCTAATGAACTAAGTTAAATATATTATTCTGAATAAGAATAAATTTTAGAAAATTTTCAATTATTATCAATAAATTTAGTAAACATAAAAAATATTCAACATCGATAGAGAAGTAATTAACAAAAATATGAAAATAGGAAATATGTATAAATATTATGTAAAAAAACCTAAAGCAAAGCCTAAAATAAAGAACTACAATCTACTTTTGCAGCTCGTAAGGATTTAGAGAAATATTATAATGCATTTAGAGAAGTTAAAGGAAATGGAAATTTTGTTGCTGTATGATTTTAAACTGGTAATTGATATTTTCAAAAACATTATATAAAATTTGTAATTGTAAAGAAATTATATTTAAAATAATCTGAAGAATTTATTTTTTAAATCCAAGACATCTATCAAATTAAGTTTATGAATAACAGTTTTGATAAATTTGTTCATAAAATGATATTTATATAATAATACTATATCTGATAAAATAATAAATAAATACTTTGAATTCCATCCAAGAAAAAATGATCATATTATTGATAAATTTAAATCCTAAATTTTTCAACAATTTATTTTTTAACATTGTTAGTTATAATACAATTAAAAATATAATAGAAACAATCAATATAAATAATATCAAATTTAATATGTATTTGAATATTAGGAATTAAATTTTTAATATATATAATTATTTAATTTGTTATAGAATTAGATTAATGGAATTTTATTATTGGATTGTTATTATTGTTTGTGTATTTGTGGGGGTAGGTTTGGTTGTATGGTTATGCTTAAGTAATAGAAATTCACAAAATGATTCTGCACAGGAACTATTAAATTAAAATTCTTAATAGAGTAATAACAATAAATTAAAAGAATAAAAGCCAGATAATAATCGAAATAATTAAAATTGGAGAGATAATTCTCCATATTAATCAAATAAAGAAGTTAATTAGTTAAATCAAAAATAATAAACAAACTCGAGTAGGAATGACAGTGTGCATAATTCTAATTCTATTAAAAGCTAAGATGATTAAAACTAATCGGGATAAAAGAGAGACAGTTCATTAAAAAATGGTATTCACTTTATGAATAAAATAGATTAAAAAGTTAATTAATAAAAAAGTGTGGAATTAACAAAAGATGAAAAATAATAGAATTATCAAACCAAATCACCCTAAAGACCAATAAGGCAATAAAACATCTAAATAAATATTGAAAATTAATCATAGACTAATAAAGATTCTTATATTATAAATTTTGGACAAGATAAATAATAATAATAAAATTAATAATAATGGGATCTTGCTACGCAGCAAAAATCATTTTAATCATAAAAAATTGAATTAGAAACGAAAATTGATGAGTAAAATAATTTTGATAATTCGAATCTTCAACTAAGACATGATTAAAAAGGGTATAAACCGGATAGTATTAATTCAGAAATATCACCTAAAGCTATTATTAATCCTTCACCTATTATTACTCCTTTACATTTTATCCCTCCTTTACCTGGCCATTATAATATACGATATATTACATAAAATAATTAATAATCTTAAGAAATATCACCCCAATAAATATAAATAGAAGAAACATTGGTAATGAAATTTAATTATAAAAGCCTACTTATTCAAAAGAAAAGCATTTAAATCAATATTTAGATGAAATTAAACAAAATACTTCTGAATAAGAATATAAACAAGAAAAAGTACAATAATTGAGACTTGATTAAAAAGGGTGTAAACCAGATAGTATTGTCATTCATTCAAAAATATCACCTAAACCTAATCCTCCCCCACCCATTACTCCTTTTCCATCTAGTATTAGAAAAATTATTTATGAACTTTATGAAATAAGTTCTCAATAAAGGTAAATAGAAGATTAATTTAAATACTATGTAAGATAAAAATAGGATTAATCTGGATTAAAAAAGAATTATAATTTGAGTTTAGCAGGAAGCAAAAAGTTAGGATAATATTGTAATAAATTTAGAGAGGTAAGAGGAGATGGAAATTGTTTCTATACTGCTTTTGGATATTAATTCTTATCAATTTTATTATTTGAGTATTCTTATAATTAATTCTAACAATTTATGGAAAAAATTAAATAAATCTAATTACCAATGAAAATATTTGTTACTGGCAAATATTTTAAAATTGATGATAAATAAATAGAGCAGGAGCTTTTATTTGCATTGATAAACAGATTGATTGAATTAAAAAAAATTGAAGATTTAAATTAAAGATTCGAGTAATTTCATACTTAATTTTCTGCATATTAATATTAATCAGAAGAAGTTGATGGATGTTTATATGGATTATCAACTATATTTTTTAGAAATTATTCAAATTAGGTTGTTGATTTTAGTGAAAACAAAGATGCTGTTTATGATAGAGTAAATCTATTAAATTGGGAAGAAGAATGCAATTCCAATGAAGTTGTTATTGCAGAATTAGCTAAACAATTAAATATGTAATTATTTAATATAAAATTCTAGACTTGTTTAATTATTATTAATTGAAAATAAAGATTCGATTATGTTTAATAAATATGGAAATGAAGAGAATAATAAAATTATATTATTAATTAAACCTGGTCATTATAATATAGGATATCTTATATAAGATAATTAATAAGCTTAAGAAATATCATTTCAATAAATATAAATAGAAGAAACATTGGTAATGAAATTTAATTATAAAAGCCTACTTATTCAAAAGAAAAGCATTTAAATCAATATTTAGATGAAATTAAACAAAATACTTCTGAATAAGAATATAAACAAGAAAAAGTACAATAATTGAGACTTGATTAAAAAGGGTGTAAACCAGATAGTATTGTCATTCATTCAAAAATATCACCTAAACCTAATCCTCCCCCACCCATTACTCCTTTTCCATCTAGTATTAGAAAAATTATTTATGAACTTTATGAAATAAGTTCTCAATAAAGGTAAATAGAAGATTAATTTAAATACTATGTAAGATAAAAATAGGATTAATCTGGATTAAAAAAGAATTATAATTTGAGTTTAGCAGGAAGCAAAAAGTTAGGATAATATTGTAATAAATTTAGAGAGGTAAGAGGAGATGGAAATTGTTTCTATACTGCTTTTGGATATTAATTCTTATCAATTTTATTATTTGAGTATTCTTATAATTAATTCTAACAATTTATGGAAAAAATTAAATAAATCTAATTACCAATGAAAATATTTGTTACTGGCAAATATTTTAAAATTGATGATAAATAAATAGAGCAGGAGCTTTTATTTGCATTGATAAACAGATTGATTGAATTAAAAAAAATTGAAGATTTAAATTAAAGATTCGAGTAATTTCATACTTAATTTTCTGCATATTAATATTAATCAGAAGAAGTTGATGGATGTTTATATGGATTATCAACTATATTTTTTAGAAATTATTCAAATTAGGTTGTTGATTTTAGTGAAAACAAAGATGCTGTTTATGATAGAGTAAATCTATTAAATTGGGAAGAAGAATGCAATTCCAATGAAGTTGTTATTGCAGAATTAGCTAAACAATTAAATATGTAATTATTTAATATAAAATTCTAGACTTGTTTAATTATTATTAATTGAAAATAAAGATTCGATTATGTTTAATAAATATGGAAATGAAGAGAATAATAAAATTATATTATTAATTAAACCTGGTCATTATAATATAGGATATCTTATATAAGATAATTAATAAGCTTAAGAAATATCATTTCAATAAATATAAATAGAAGAAACATTGGTAATGAAATTTAATTATAAAAGCCTACTTATTCAAAAGAAAAGCATTTAAATCAATATTTAGATGAAATTAAACAAAATACTTCTGAATAAGAATATAAACAAGAAAAAGTACAATAATTGAGACTTGATTAAAAAGGGTGTAAACCAGATAGTATTGTCATTCATTCAAAAATATCACCTAAACCTAATCCTCCCCCACCCATTACTCCTTTTCCATCTAGTATTAGAAAAATTATTTATGAACTTTATGAAATAAGTTCTCAATAAAGGTAAATAGAAGATTAATTTAAATACTATGTAAGATAAAAATAGGATTAATCTGGATTAAAAAAGAATTATAATTTGAGTTTAGCAGGAAGCAAAAAGTTAGGATAATATTGTAATAAATTTAGAGAGGTAAGAGGAGATGGAAATTGTTTCTATACTGCTTTTGGATATTAATTCTTATCAATTTTATTATTTGAGTATTCTTATAATTAATTCTAACAATTTATGGAAAAAATTAAATAAATCTAATTACCAATGAAAATATTTGTTACTGGCAAATATTTTAAAATTGATGATAAATAAATAGAGCAGGAGCTTTTATTTGCATTGATAAACAGATTGATTGAATTAAAAAAAATTGAAGATTTAAATTAAAGATTCGAGTAATTTCATACTTAATTTTCTGCATATTAATATTAATCAGAAGAAGTTGATGGATGTTTATATGGATTATCAACTATATTTTTTAGAAATTATTCAAATTAGGTTGTTGATTTTAGTGAAAACAAAGATGCTGTTTATGATAGAGTAAATCTATTAAATTGGGAAGAAGAATGCAATTCCAATGAAGTTGTTATTGCAGAATTAGCTAAACAATTAAATATGTAATTATTTAATATAAAATTCTAGACTTGTTTAATTATTATTAATTGAAAATAAAGATTCGATTATGTTTAATAAATATGGAAATGAAGAGAATAATAAAATTATATTATTAATTAAACCTGGTCATTATAATATAGGATATCTTATATAAGATAATTAATAAGCTTAAGAAATATCATTTCAATAAATATAAATAGAAGAAACATTGGTAATGAAATTTAATTATAAAAGCCTACTTATTCAAAAGAAAAGCATTTAAATCAATATTTAGATGAAATTAAACAAAATACTTCTGAATAAGAATATAAACAAGAAAAAGTACAATAATTGAGACTTGATTAAAAAGGGTGTAAACCAGATAGTATTGTCATTCATTCAAAAATATCACCTAAACCTAATCCTCCCCCACCCATTACTCCTTTTCCATCTAGTATTAGAAAAATTATTTATGAACTTTATGAAATAAGTTCTCAATAAAGGTAAATAGAAGATTAATTTAAATACTATGTAAGATAAAAATAGGATTAATCTGGATTAAAAAAGAATTATAATTTGAGTTTAGCAGGAAGCAAAAAGTTAGGATAATATTGTAATAAATTTAGAGAGGTAAGAGGAGATGGAAATTGTTTCTATACTGCTTTTGGATATTAATTCTTATCAATTTTATTATTTGAGTATTCTTATAATTAATTCTAACAATTTATGGAAAAAATTAAATAAATCTAATTACCAATGAAAATATTTGTTACTGGCAAATATTTTAAAATTGATGATAAATAAATAGAGCAGGAGCTTTTATTTGCATTGATAAACAGATTGATTGAATTAAAAAAAATTGAAGATTTAAATTAAAGATTCGAGTAATTTCATACTTAATTTTCTGCATATTAATATTAATCAGAAGAAGTTGATGGATGTTTATATGGATTATCAACTATATTTTTTAGAAATTATTCAAATTAGGTTGTTGATTTTAGTGAAAACAAAGATGCTGTTTATGATAGAGTAAATCTATTAAATTGGGAAGAAGAATGCAATTCCAATGAAGTTGTTATTGCAGAATTAGCTAAACAATTAAATATGTAATTATTTAATATAAAATTCTAGACTTGTTTAATTATTATTAATTGAAAATAAAGATTCGATTATGTTTAATAAATATGGAAATGAAGAGAATAATAAAATTATATTATTAATTAAACCTGGTCATTATAATATTGGTTATTTGATAAAAGAAAATAATTATAATAATAATTAAATTAAAAATACATAGGAGGTATTTTATCAATTTAAATTAAAGAATTATACTAATGTAGAAAATCGCCAAGAAATATGAAGTATCTGAAACAAATAGAAATAATTATAATAATGACTTTTTAATTATTTAAAAATTGTTATTCAAGATTTCTTAATCTTTATCCAATTGTTTATTTGTAATCGATACTACATTAATATGTATTATATTATTATTATGTTTTTCATCACATTTAAAAAAACAATATTATAAGCAAGTATCATTTATGGATATTTTTATAAATAGAAGCCCATTTTATTGATTACTTAAAATATTATTTATAGTATTAGATTTTAAAAAATAGAAAAAAATTAGAGAATTAAGAAAAAAGTTACAAATGATATAATATTTAATTTGATGTGGTAAATTTAATGATGTTTTTTATTTGCTGCGAGAGAACTCAATTAAAAACTCGATTAATTGTATCTAAGAAATAATTATATTTCTAATGAGCAAACCAATTTTATTTTAATTTAATGATGCCGTCACTCTTGCTGGAGAATAAATTACAGGATTTTGCTATGTTAGAATTCCTTTAGATATGCCTAAAGTTTAAATTGTTTTGACTTTCTAAACAAAAGAATATTCAAAGGTTTTAGAAAAGAAACAAGTAAACGTTAACAAAATAAAAATTAGATTCCGTATGATGAAAGTAACCCTTAGATGATACCTGAGAAGCTAATAGAGAAGAAATAGTCTGTATAAATTACTCTGGATTCTCCAATTGGTTAACAAAAATATGCATAAAAGAAATATGAGTTAAATGGAAACCTATTATATCGAATTTTTAGGTATTATGGAACACATGACTCTTTTATATATACCTAAGAACTTTATAATGGTAGTGTTAAAGCTGGAGACTATAAATTTAATTTCAATATTCCAACCTAATTCAATATGCCTTCTAGTTTTTAATACAAAAGTAATGATGGTATAAATAATTTAAAATTGTAATAGGTCAAAAATAAGGAAAATGTGGTTATATGGTGACTTTAAAAATTGATTCTCCAGAAGAAGCTAGAACAATAATGACTGAGAGTACTGATGTCTATCTCAATAGTAGATTTAAAGAAACTGAATAATTTAGATAATTAGAGGGAAATATAGTTCATTTTCTTTGTTTAAATAGTGGAGCTGTTGAATTATCGGTGAAATTGAAAACAAATAAATTTACACCTGGAGATAGAATAACAGTTGAATACTCTGTTGATAACACTCGTTCTTAGAGACCTATTAATAGGATAGAAGCAAGAGTAATAAATAAATTGATTTTCATTGACAATGATGAAGTCGAAAGAATTATTGAAGATTTAGTAGTTGTGTCTTAATAATGGAATGGTCTTTCAGCAGGATAAAACAAAGATAGAATTCTTTCTATTTTAGAATTACCAAAAGAATTAAAAGCATCTTTGAAGACTAATACTATTAAAAATTAATATTTTTTTTAATTAGAAGCAATAGTTGTAATTAAATTATTTTTAATATAAGGATTCATTTTTAACTTGGCTTTCAGTACCTGTGATTTGTTAAATCCCAATACATATTTAAGAATTATAAATGCTACCAAGAATTAATTTAGATGGTTGGAATCTAGTCTCAAATTTAAATGTTAGTATTGGCAACTTTCCAAATGTTTCTATAGAATAATCATACATACCTTGATGAATATATATGTATATTTTATTATTAAAATATTTGAATATTTTTTCTAATGGATAAAATCAAGAAACTCAACTTAGATTCTGAATAATTTTAAATAGATCATTTGAGACCTATTCCATCACTTCTAAATGGGAGTAGATTGTATTGGAATGAGATTAGCATGCTTAATAATTTATAATGGAATTATACACTTTAAATAAATAGTGATAAATTGAGTTAGGTAAAGGAAATTATATAGAAAGCTTGTCGCACTTAAGTTAGTGATTAAGAATACAAGGTACAAAAAAAATCTTTACTATAGTTGATTTAAGACTTTTTAGAAAACGATGAATATTTATTAAAGAATTGTGGATTTACAACATCAAGATTACCAGATATTATAGAAAATAATGCAAATATAGTCCTCTTTTTCTTATAGAAAAATGTGAAATCTTAAGATTTCTAAGAGTAAAACATTTAATTATTTAAGTTATTTGGATGTTTTTATTACTATTGATGTTACTCCTGCTACGATTGAATTAATTGCTATGATAAATTATTAAATGAAAATACCTCCTGATTTCCTAACATATTACGTGCATTATTGTATATAATATTGTAATAATATAAAAGTATATAATATTATAAAATCATATAGGAAAAATAAACATAAACCAAAATAGTTAAATATGTCAGTATATTTATTCGACACTTTTTAAAAACAAAAGCAATAGCTATCAAAGATCTTCTAACAGAAGTAAGGTTTTTATATTACAGAAGCTGCAAGCATTTTGCATAGAATTTACCAGAGTTAATGAAGTATCTTAACTTTTTAAATCTGTCAAAGCTTTCAATGAATTAGGAGTATGAAAAAATCTAATATAAATTACTTAAAATAATAAAATAAGAATTAATTTTTACAGTTCATTTGAGCCAATGGATTTCGAAATTAGTTTAATTTAGAAACTTGTCTTTTCCAATACCTAAGCTCTTTTGTACTAAATAAAATAAAAAATTTAAGAATTACATTGTTAATGTAGTTCTAAAAATTGTTTATCAATTTAATTAAAGTTGTATCTAATCATATTTATTTCATTAATGTTTTACCCAAGTTTTTCAAATATATCAGAGGATTTAGAGTTTTGAACAGAATTTTAGTTAAATTAATGAATTTCTTCTCTAATCGGAGATGGACTTTTATGAATATTTCTCAATTTTTCTCTTGGATCATTAAAGACTTATTCTTTATTGGATTGATTGTTGGATTTATTGTATAATTCCCATTTATTATTTTTTTTATTAGATGATCCATCTACTTTAATTTGATTTATATTAGTATCCTTTTGTTCACTTTTATTTTTTGTTGAAGTATCTATTTCCTATTTTTTCTGTTTATCTTTAGATTACTTTTTTAAAGACTTAATATTTTTCTTCCTTTGATTATAAAGTTATTCATCTTAAATTCCATAAACCCTAATTCTTTTCAATCCCTTGTATTCTTTTTAAGTGTAATTCAAGACTTATATAATCATTTAATTGAATATTTCTTAGGAGACTTCATTAATGTCTACATTTTAAGTTTTATTCCATTGAATATCCTTTTTCCAAATTATTTTGTCATAATAAAGTTCATTATTGTCATCTCCTTTTAATTGTATACTAACTTCATCTGCATTAAAATTCTCTATGTTAATTAAATTGAAATACATATAGATATTTGAGAAATCACAGCATTCCCAAAATCTATAGTGATTTTTGCTTCTGCATCTTTAGTGTACCATTCTCCACTTGCCTTGATGATATTACCAATATCATTAATTGAAGTTTATGGATTAACATCTACAATTTTCAAAATTAATTCTTCTCCCATAAAATTTAATATTTAATATTCGTAAACACGTGTTTATGGACCAAAGAACACCAATACAAAGGTTAATCGAAGAATTACACACAGGATCACCTGCTTAATTGTTAGAAGTAGCAAATCAATGTGAATAATCACCAAACATCTTATTGACAAAAGCAATCTTGTTAATAAATAATAAGAATTATTAAGAAGCATCATTACTTTTAAAAGGACTTAAAGATCATTAATAATATCCTTTTACAAGATTGTACCTCTACTATGCTGAAGGATAATATCAACAGGTTGTATCAGAATGTAGAAAAAATGTACCTGAAGATCAACTTTTAATGGGATAAGCTTATTTGAAGTTAGGAGAATTTGAACAAGCTATTTAAGTATTTTAAAAATTACTTAAAGAGGTATCAAAAATTATCTATTTTAAAGAATAAATTCCAAAATGACTAACAAGATATTTTAACAAATATTGCGAATGCAGCAATTCAATAAAATGATTAAAATCAAATGAAATAAGTAAATTAGTAGATTCTTGAATTCATAAGAAAGAATAAAAATTAATATGCTAGAGAGTTGTTACTTAATCATGCACTGCTTAATTTTTAATTGAATGAGTAAATTTTATATTTAATATAAAACATAGTCTGAAAACAGCTAAGGAACTTACAATCAGATTTGAAAACATGGTCAAAGTAGAGAATGAATAAGATGAAGATTTATTTTTAGCTCAATTACTTTTAGATGTTATTAATCCCGGAGATTATAAAAACAAAGTTAAACAGTAATATTAATATGTTAATTTCTAGATATGAACTTTTAGAGAAGACATCTGAGTAAGCAGTACTATTAAATAACTTGGCAGTATTTTAAGAATTTACTCATCCACATCATGATTCATTAAAAAGAGTTGAAGAAGCATTATCATTAGATTATAAATTTACACCTCAATAACTCCATATCTTAAAAATTAATAAATCAATTTTATAAATTATTAAGAATAGACCAACTAAAGAATAAGGATTACCTTTATCTCTTTAGATCGCTATCAACAGATTAAAATGGGAATAACCTATTGAGGATGTACAATAATATCTTATATTTGCTACTAATAATGATAATACAAATAAAGTAATTGAATTATGTGATGTAAAAAATTGGAATCAGAATAAAGTGTTAAGTACTTTTATTTTGGCTCATATTCTAAAATTACCTGATGATACTCTATATTAAAAATAAATTTAATTAATTGCTTAATATCACAAGTCTTTAGTATGCAATTACTATATTAAACGAGGAAATCTTGATTAAGCTTTATAATACTATACAGATGATTAATAAATCAAAAGTCAACTTGCTTTATTATGTATTGAAAAAGGATAATTTGTCTAAGGAGCAAAATTTGTAGATTCTTTATAATTTGATGGCATAACTGATATGAATGAGATTGAAAACTTAGAAAAGAATATTGGTTTATCAAAGAAAGTTGAAGTCTAAGTTAAAAAAATTTAAAAGAAAAAGAAGAAGAGAATTAGATACCCAAAAAATTTTGATAAAACTAATCCTGGCCCATTACCAAATCCAGAAAGATGGCTACCTAAATATGAAAGAAAAGAATGGAAAAAAAAGAAATAAATTCACAGTAGAACTCAAGGAGGTAATGCAGGAAATGAAACTGTAAACACTTTTAAATCTAGTGGAGCTTCTACTGCATAAGTTAGCGCTGCTTAGAGAAAAACAAATAAATATAGAAAATGATAATTTAATAGTATATTATCTTTAAAATTCCATATTAGATTTATTAGATTATAATATCAAAGTTAGTTTTCTAGTTATTATACTTGATTCTCTAATTCTATAACTACATTATTAAAAAGGTTAAGATGACCTTTCATATTTTTCACATTATCTTTAAGACTTTAAACTAATATATTTGTCTAAGTTATAGAATTTTATTCTAATTCTTCTTTAACCTCACTCATATCCTTTTTTATTAGCTCATAATCATGTATTTTATTCTATTGAGCTTTTATTAATACTTCATTATCCTTATTCCTCAATTGTAGTTATGACACATTATCCTAAAGTTTTTTTATTTTGGGATTCTTAATATGCTTAATATGATAAAAAGGAATCCCAAATCCAATAATAAATCCAATACTAATTCCAATAAAAACTTTTCGATCAAAAATTTTCTTTAAAATATTAATCATAATTACTTTAATATGATAAGATGAAAAATTAAATTCTTATTCATTAATGTTAATAATCATCCTATAAATTATATGTATTATTCCTATATAAGAACGCTCTTTTTGATATTGATCTAATATTGTAATCTAATTTTTATGATATGTAAGTTTTTTTGACTCAATTCATTAAAGCAATGAATTTTATTATTTATGCCATTTATCTGTAATAATGAAAGATTTTTATAAGTTAAAATTTCACTACAGTTGCGTGTTTTATATAATGAGAAGAATTAATTAAAGATATTTTAGAATTAATTTATAAAAAGCTTTAGTAAGATATTATTGATTTTATTTCATAATTATCAATCAGATTTATATTTGTTACTTTAACATTTTTATTCATCTTAGCTTTTATTAGAATAATTACGCACACCCACATTCTTACCGAGTTTGTTTATTATTTTTTGATCTAACTCTTTATTTGATTAATATGGAGAATTATCTCTCCAATTTTAAATATTTCGATTATTATCTGGCTTTTATTCTTTTAATTTATTGTTATTACTCTATTAAAGATTTTAATTTAATAGTTTCTGTGGAGAATCATTTTGTGAATTTCTATTACGTAAACATAAATATACAACTAAACCTACCCCCCCAAATACACAAACAATAATAACAATCCAATAATAAAATTCCATTAATCTAATTCTATAAAAATTAAATAATTATATATATTAAAAATTTAATTCCTAATATTCAAATATATTCTAGATATAAATGTTGATTGTAGATTTTAATGATTGCTTCATGTTCTGAACTTAGATGAAATTTTATAATTGTTTATTTATGAATTCTTTCTGGCAAAGTAAGAGGATTTATGAAAAATTTATGAATCTCAAAAGTTTACAGTTATTTTTAGAGAAATTTGATAGTGAAAAATATAGATAAATTAAAAAGCTTTAGTATTTTTGTGTTTGGATTATAAACTAAAAATTCTATTATAAATTACAGATTTGATTAAATTTAATTATAATTTTTTAGTTTACTATTAATTCAGTTTTTTAAAATAATATTTTTTTACTTTTATACATCAGGTAATGCTTTTCTATAATATAATTTATATTATGGGGCTGGGGGTTATTAAATTTATAATTTATATTAAAAAGTTAATTTATTTAGAGTGGGTCTATTATCCATAGCTTTATTAGTCTTCCCTAAAAGCCAAGCAATTTCTGGATTCTCATAAATCTTTTCTCAACATATAAGTTTTTTGTTCATTCAAATCAAGAATTAGGGTTGAAAGTTATGTGTTCAAATTAAAAGCCTTTCAAAATTTAATAAAGCGAGTAGTATAAAGCTAGATCTGTTTTAGCTAGTTATTTGCTTTAGATTATAAAAACAGTTAGAATGGATTTAGCTTTGCTGAATAAGATTTTAAGAATAAATTTTAATTTCAGAAAAGATCTTGTTTAAAAGTTGTTTCTTCACAATTGTAGAATTATCTAAAACATATAAAATAGTTATTTTCTATTTTATAAATTAACATTAATTTATCGATTAACAATTTTAACTAATTGGAATTTAAATCTAAGTATCAACTTAGATTAAAATTTTTTAAGCAATAGATGGATTAAATTGCAACATCAGAAATTTTTTTTTGTTTGAGTTAAAATATAGAAACCCCTAACAACAAGACAAGATCAACAAATCTAATACATTAAAAATCGATAAGAACTTAAGTAGCTTATACTTTTTAAGAATAAATTTTGATGAATTTAGAATTTGATTTTTTGGATTACTATTTGTAAATTAAGTTATTGATTATATATATTTATATAATTATTCGTATACATAGTATTATTAAAATTATGCACGATTATAAGTATCCAAAGATTGATGCTAAGCATTTTCATTATCACAATGATGGCACTGGAAGGTTAAATTAATATAAATTTTTTAGGGATCAATATGTAAAACATGTAAATGGTGGTTTATTCTCTTAAAAGATGCTAAATTCACTTGATTTGTCTCCAAAGGCTGATTACACTAAGATGATATTTCCTAAAACTGCAACAAAGTAAATTAAATCGTAAATTAGTAGTTCTAGAAGCAGAGGATTGCTTCCTCCTTAACATTAAAGAATTCAGCATTATTTTGGTGATGGAAAAGGGAGAGATTTTTTTGTAACGATTAATGATGGTGGGTAAGTGCAATTAAAAAGTTGGAAAGATCATCCAGATGAGGCATTTCCAGCCTAATTACGAAAATATGGAAGAGAATACTCTCAACCTGACTGTGTTAAGTACTTGATGTCAAATAATACAAAATTATAATAATTGACAGAAACAATGAGATTGAGATAGAGTGCATTTACTAAACACATTAGTGCCCCAAAGAAATAATCTAGTCCTTAATTATAGAGTTTTATTCCAGATTTGAAGGAAGGTGGGAAATATCAGACATACCAATAACTGAAGTACTAGAGTAAGGCATGTTCTTTTGCAGAATGATACATAATTTGATAAATCATATCCTCAAACGCACCTGATTTTGAGCTATCAATCTTTAGATGACAGGGTTATCGACATGATTGGATAATTCTTCCCCATATAATTCAATGAACATTGAGGCTTTCTTGGGTAGAGTACAATAGCATGTCTTTTCAGTAGGTTCTGAATTCTCTAGAGCTTCAAGTTCTTTGATAACATCTTTAACATTATTCTTGGTAACTTCAACAAGTTTAGTATTGATAAGACAGATTCTAGGATAAATTAAATAAATTACTCTTTAGTTTCAGAGACAGGGGGTTTAGGAGTGGGTGTCACAGGAGGAGGAACATTGATATCTAAGAGAAAGATATAAATAATATAATACCTTCAGGGAAGACAGGTCTAGAGGCTCCACCACATAGATTCATTCTGAATTTACCAATGTGGCCATTCCATGAAGGATAGAAACGATCTTTACCAATATTTAAGTAGACTTATGGTACTAAATAATGGTTAACATTTTCAAAGAGTATAGTTTCTTTTCTATCCTTAAATTGAACATATCCTTCTGCCTTTCTGGTATCTCTGTTGTATGAATAGAATATGAAATGCCAATTGGTTTATTGTTGTTTCTATGGAACAATTTTAGCAAGATTAGGATCTCCAGCTCCATTAAGATTCTTATAAGAATACGTAGCAAATGCATAGATGCCATCTTATGCTGGTGAGACCCAAGCAGCTAAAGTTCTATCTCCCAATCTTTCAGCATTTTTATTGGTCTCTTCTTTATTAATGTGGAGACGGAAAGCTAAATGCCATTATTCCATGGTTGTCTATTTCCATTTGAACCAACCAGATAAACTGTATTCAGATGGGAAAGCAGCAGCTGGATCTGATGGAATTTCTAATACTGTAGCTTTGGCTACTTCAAATTTCTTTGATTCTTGAATAAGAACTTATTCAACAGCTTTAGAACATACTTCTTTTGGTTGAGGATTGCAAGCTAAAGCAAACTTATTCAATTCATCAACAGTATCAAGATGAGCACCAGCACCAATCTTAAATACAGCTCTTGTTAATTAACCATTAATAGTTGGATATAATTTCAAATCTGATCCTCCAATAATAAGTCTTAAATATGTTGGTTTATCATGAGTTACATCAAATGTTACTGATTATGGTTCTTTTCCTGTATATTTAACAAAACCTACTGCTTAACTGGTAATACTGCTATAACTGAAATAAATATATGTCCAAACACCTTCAATATCTCCATATTCTATATTCTTATTCAAATTCCAATTATTACTCTTATAATCATTTGTAATAAAAGTATATGCTCCTTATCCTTACCATATTGCTAATAATCTATCTCCCTTTTCAACATTCTAATACTGCTTATTAACTGTCAATCTACTCATGAAATACCATGGTTCACTCTTACCCTAATACATTGGTTTAGGATGTCTACTCAAATATCTAACCCAATATGAATAGCCATATTCTCTAATATCTTTCAAATTCTCTGGAGTAGCTTCAATATCAGCCAAAGGTTTCACATCATCATATGCTGAATCAACTATTGTTTCATCTCCCATCTAACACTTTGGTTCTGGTAATGGTTAAGGTGGTTCTACTGGAATAACTGGAGGTTTTGGTAATTCAGGTGGATTTCCTGGAGTAAATTAAGGATTATATGGATCTTAACAATTAACAAATGTCACATCTGCTATATATCCATTGAAAGCTGGGTAGAATTAATCCTTTCCTATCAATATTCTCAATATTGGAACCAAGTAATGATTTACATTTGGGAATTTAACATCTAACTTACCATCCTTGAATATTGTTGATCCATATGCTTCTCTTGTCTCTCTGTTATATTAAAATGTTATGTAATGCCATTCTGTATGCTTATTTTAATGCTTTATAACCTAAGCTGAATTTGGTTAACCTGCTCCAAACATATTTGTATAAGTATAAGTAGCAAATGCATATAATTACTAATCACTTAACCATACTGCTAATGTTCTATCTCCCAATAAATCTGCATTCTTATTGCTCTTTTAATCATTGATGGTAATTCTAAATGCCAAATGCCATGGTTCTTATTTTGTTGGTTCCCATTTATACCAACCACCTATGCCATACATAGTTGGGAAAGGTTATTTCTCATCTCTAACATGTTCATAGAATTCTGGTTGAGTTGATTCATATTTCTTTATTCCTTCAATCAATTTGCTTTCACTCTTGCCCTTACAATCTGGTTCTGGTCTTGGATTACATGCTAAGACAAATTTATTGAAATCATCTTCAGTATTAACAAATGAACCTGCACCTAATTTAAGAATAGGTGATGAGATTTGACCATTGAATCCTGGATATTATTTGAGATCAGAACCACCAACAATCAATCTGAGGAATTTAGGTTAGTCATGTTTAGCATCAATAACAGTGAATGAGGTCTTATCTGCTACTCTAACAATACCAACAGCTTATCCTTATTTATAACTGAAATGAATATATGTCCAGACACCTTCAATATCTCCATAAGGAATTTATTTATTAATATTTGGATTACCTGATGCAACATCATTAGTAATGAATGTATATCCAGCTTAACCTAACCAAATAGCTAATAATCTATCTCCCATTCTAATATTATCATATGGATCATTATTAGTTAATCTTGAGATGAAATACCATGGTTCACTGGCACCTTTAAGAAGGCTATCTGGCCATCTGGTAAGCCATCTAGTCCAGAAACCATAACCATATTCAATAGCACTTCCTAATTTATCTTCAGTAACTTTAAGATCAACAACTTTATCTCCACTAGAGGGCATGTCTCCAATTTGAACTTATCCACTAACACATTTTCTAACAACTTCAGGTTCTTATGGTTTAGGTGGTTAAACAGGTTCTTCTGGTTTAGTAGGTGGTGGTGTAGATGGTACTTAAGGTGGTTTAGGATCTTCTGGGAAGACTGGAGTAAATGCTCCACCACATAATTATAATCTTAATCCTCCAATATGACCATTGAATGCAGGATAGAATCTGTCTTTACCTATGTTAACAAATACAGAATTGGTGAGATAATGATTGATGTTATCCATGTTGACATTTTCTTTTCTCTCTTTCCATTATAAGAAACCAACTACTTGTCTCTTGGCTCTGCTATATCCAAGGAATACAAAATGCCATTAAGCTAATTGATCTTTGTATGGAACTTACACATATTTATTTGGATCCCCTTCTCCATTCAAATTAGTATAGGTATATGTAGTAATAGCATAGTTTCCATTATTTCCTACAAAGGCACCGAGTGTTCTATCTCCCAACTTTGCAGCATTGGCATTTTCCATACCTTTATTTTAATGTAAACGAATAGCTAAATGCCATGGTTCCATAACAGTAGATCTCCATTTGAACCAACCACTAATTGAATATTCATCTGGGAATGCTTATTCATCTGGTGATACTATTTCATTAACTTCGCTAGTTTAAGCTTCAAATCTCTTAGATTTTTCAATCAATAAGATTTCTTTAGCTTTATTACAAACAGGTAATGGTTATGGATTACAAGTAAGTGCAAATTTACGGAATTATTCAACAGTTTCAACAAAAGAACCTGATCCTACTTTAATAACAGCAGAAGTGAATTGGCCATTGAAGCCTGGATAGAGAGATCCTTAAGTGCCACCAAGAACAAATTACAAATAATCAGGTTTATCATGTGTAGCAGCAACAGAAACTGTTTAGGGTTCTTTATTTTCATATTAAATCCATGCAACTACTTTACCAGCAGAAGTATATGAAAAATGAACGAAAGTCCAAGTAGCTTCAATATCACCAACAAATGCTGGACGACCAACAACAGTATTGAAATTATTAGCCTTATGATCATTAGTAATAAATGCATAATCTCCTTATGCTTAATAGATAGCTAATAATCTATCACCTTTTTTAACATCATCGAAATCCTTATTACTTGACAATCTGGATACAAAATACCATGGAGCTCTCTTACCTTAATACATAGGAACAGGATGGCGTGTCATAAATCTCATCCAGAATTAATATCCATATTCTCTGACATCTTACAATTATTCTGGTTTATCTAAGACTAAATTGATCAATGGTTTTTATGAATCAAATGCACTATCAGCAATAGCAGGATCACCTTTCTAACATATTGGTTCTTTTTATGGCTCAGGTGGTTTAACTGGTACTTCTGGTTATTTTGGTACTTCTGGTTAACCAGGTGGTTTATATTCTGGATCATAAGCTTTTTCACAAGCAAAGAATTAAACATTAGCTATGTAACCATTGTAAGCTGGATAGAATTAATCCTTTCCTAAGAAAATCTTATACAATGGAGCTAAATAATGATTAACTTCATCAATATATTTAACTTATCTGTCTCCTTTTGTGAATAAGATGCTCAATACTTTCTTTTACTCTCTTGAATAAGCCATGTAAATATAATGCCATTCTGTATGTTTATTTTAATGTTCGGTATTAATGTACTTATTTGGATTACCCTTTCCAAAATTATCATCATATGTGTATGTAGCAAAATGATATGATCCTGTTTTACTCAAAAAGGTTGTAAGATCTCTATCACCTAATAATTAATCATTCTTATTATGTTTTTATCCATTTATTGTAACTCTGAAAGCTAAATGCCAATCTTCTTATTAAGTTGGTGTCCACAAGAACCAACCTCCAATAGCATAATTATCTGGGAATTGATTTTCATTATCAGCTACAAACATTGTGACTTCACTTCCTTTATTAAATTCTTTTGTCGATTCAATCAAATTGCTGACTCCTCTTCCTTTCTTACAATCAGGTTCTGGTAATGGGTTGCAAGATAATGCATACTTTTAAACATCTTCTGGTGAACCTATGAATGAACCTGGACCAATCTTCAATACTGGTCTGGTGAATTAACCATTAAATCCAGGATATAATTTTAGATCGTTACCTCCCAAAATGAATCTTAATTTCTTTGGAGCTTCATGAGTTATTCCTCCGAATTCTATTTATTATGTCTACTTATTAGCATGGACAAATGCCACTGCCTTCTTTTTCAATGGACTAAAACTGAAATGAATGTATGTCCAAACACCTTCTATATCTTTGTATGGTTATTGCTTATACAAATTTGGATTAGATGTTCCTTTATCATTTGTTATGAATGTATATCCATCTTTACTCAAAAATACTGCTAATAATCTATCTCCCATCTTTATATTGTCATATGGATCATTTGATGTCAATCTTGAAACAAAGTACCATGGTTCACTCATACCCTCAAATAATTATTATGGATGTCTAGTCAACCATCTACTCCAAAATCCATAACCATATTCTATAACATCTTTCAATGCTTCATCTGGAACTTATATATCTGCTACTGGTTTTGCATCTACTGCAGATGATGAATCTCCTATAGCTTTTTGACCTTCAATACATTTCTGCATAACCTCTGGTGTCTTTATAATTGGAGGAGGTGGTGATACTACAACTTCTGGTGAAGGAGGCTTAACAGGTGGTTTTGGAGGTGGTTTTATTGTTGGAGTCTTAGGGGGTGGTTCAACACTCTTTGAAGGAGGTGGGGTTGGACCTAATGGTGATGGACTTGGAACTGGAGTTGCAGTTCTTGGGAATTTTGGATCATAAGCACCATTACATAAATCAATTCGGAATTTTCCTATTATACCATTCCAAGAAGGATAATGATCATCTTTTGCCAAATTTATTGAAAATCTTTACACTAAGAAATGGTTAACATTCTCAAATGTTCTCTCCTCTCTAGCCTCCTTAAAGTGAACTATTGAATGAGCAGTCTTTTATTTGAATGAATATCCGAAATATACAAATGTCCATTCTTATATTCTATTCTTATGTTAAATTTAATTCATAACATTTGGATTTCCTTCTCCAAATAAGTTATTATATGAATAAGTAGCCAACAAAACAATTCCATCATTTGCAGTACCAATCCAAGCTGCTAAATCTCTATCTCCTAGATTCTTAGCATTATTATTTTCTTTTGTGGCAAATACTCTGAACATTAAATGCCATGGTTCTTATTTCTCTAATTACTTCCATTTGAACCAACCACTAACTGAATATTCTTCAGGGAATGGAGATTCGAGGGTAGTTTTGACTGTTTGTACTTTAGCAGTGTTAACATTGTACCTAACAGCTTTATGAATGAGTGTTTATTTAGCTCTGTCAGTACAGTCCAATTTAGGATATGGATTACATTTAAGACTGTAATCGAATAATTCTAATTCTGAATTTACATAAGCTCCTTCACCGATCTTAAAGACTGGATTAGTAAATTATCCATTAAATCCAGGATAACTAAATTATTTACCTCCGACTACTAATCTTAAATAGGTAGGAATATCATGTGTAACATCAAGAGTGATTTATTATACTTTTCCACTTGCACCAAACTTCAATAAAGCAACGGATTTCTTTAATCTTCCACTATATGAGAAGTAAACATAACTCCATAAACCTTCAATATCTCCAGTAGGTATGTTTTAATTAACATTAGGATTACGAGAAGCTTTATCTAATGAAGTGAAATGATAACCAGTATCATAATGCCAAATAGCTAATACTCTATCTCCCATTTCAGCATCATTGAATTTTTGATTGGTAGTTAATCTTGAGACAAAGTAATAAGTATTTTTGGTTCTTCCTGAGATTAATTCATCAGGATATCTACTTAACCATCTTAACCAGAAACCATAACCATAATCGGTAGCTCCAGCAAGATCTTTACCTTCAATGACTGAATCAGCAACAGCTTAATCTGAACTAGCACTCATATCACCAACAACATTAGCACCTTTGACACAATCAATAACAACTTAAGGTGTTGGACTTGGAGATTTTGGTTTAGGAGGTGGTTAAGGAGTTGGTTCTTTTGGTTTAGGAGTTGGCTCTTTTGGTTTAGGAGTTGGTTCTTTTGGTTTAGGTGATGGCTCCTTTGGTGGTTTAGGTGATGGTTCCTTAGGTGGTTTAGGGGATGGCTCTTTTGGTGGCTCAGGTGAGGGTTCCTTAGGTGGTTTGGGTGTTGGTTCTTTTGGCTTAGGAGGGATGATAATAGGTTTAATGGGTTCTTCAGGTTCAGGTATGATAGGTTTAGGATCAACAGGGATTACTGGTGGTGTTGGAGTATTGTCACATTGTCCTCTAATAATTTAAATCTTTCTGATCTCTCCCTCAATATTGATAGTTATTGGTTTCTAGCATTCTTCTTCCAATTCAAGTAAATCTAAAAGTAAAACTTCTATCATTTTAAACAACATCTCGCAACAAGCTTTTCTAGTTTAAGTATCGGTAGCTGCCAATACTAAATTAATTTATGATTTCATTCCATCTATGTGAGGGCGAGCGAATGTGTTTGGCATTTCTATAAGTGCCAAGGAATCGAACTTATGTTTTAACATATAAAGGTATTGTAAGTTATGAACTTAAACAAATGAAACCTGCACTTGTTCTTCCATTCCTTTCTTTGCCAACATTTGTAATTCCCTCAATTCCTTGATATCTTAATCCAATCTTCCTGTCTAAGCAAAAGTAAGAGCCTCACCAAGTTTTTTGAGGCCTTCTTCTGCATCATACAGTCTCGATTTATCACAACCGTATGATTCTACGTCAATCTAAGCTAATGATTGCACATTAATCAAAGAGGCACTTGCAACTATATATAACAATCAATTATTACAGCTCATAAGCCCTACAAGCACCAGCAAGACAGCAACTTTGTTTCTCATAATTTTTTAATTATAAAATAAAAACGGATTTTAATATCAGATCCCCTTATCTGCCATTGATTAGATAGGGTAATTAAGTACTGATTTTGATATTAATACTTCAGAACTCTATTCTTTAATACATCAAAAACTCATTCGACCCTTCAACCTTTCATTATTAATTAATGTAAAATTTGCATCTTCCTACCTCACAACTCTAAGATTAAATTTTATGCACTCTCTAGAAATAAGTGAATTACTGATCTCGAAAGAAGAGTACTAGAAAAAGTATTCACTTTTTCATATTACACAGCTTGTCCTTTTAGATGATAAATATATTTTAAACTCATAGATCAATACAATCAAAAAAGAATTACTGAGGCTTAGTTATAAGATTTACTTATTCTACTCTCCAGATATTTTGATATGAAATGTAAACTATTCACAAACCCATAGCTGATACTTATGAAGAATGTTAACAAGTTCCTTTTACTAATTCAAACATGGAGAAGCTAAAAAAAGTTATTCATTCTATTGAATAAAATACACAAATTCCAGAAGTAATAGCTTCTCATTATGTGCCTAATTCTGGAGAGAAAGAAAATCTGAAGGATAAAGTAGAAAAGAATAGTGACAGTTTAAAATAATGAAATTATATTATATTATTTCTGTATTCTCACTAATTGTAAATAAACTCTCTACATACTTTATTATTATTCCAAATATTTTCTTTTAATAACATTATCTTGACTTTTACTTTACAAAATTTTCCATTTCTATTTTTAAAATATATTTTTTCATTTAAAATACAAATTATATGATATTCTGCCCCTCTATTGTTAATAAAATCTTAAATTAATCCACACCATCAAGAATATTTAGAAATATCTATTTTCCTTTTTTGATTTACAAATTTTGAATAAAATAATTTAGAAGTGATTCTATTATATTAATTTTTTGTTAGATTATTTTAAAAAAAAAAATTTATTTCACTTTTATTTTCTGTTGTGAACTTTCTACTAAAATGGTTGTAAAAAAATTTAAATAACTAGAAAAAATTATTAGCAACTTTACAATCATTTATTAAAAAATAGGGAAAATTGGATATGTTTAAATATTAAATGTGATATAAATTGATTACTTTTCATCTTTATTCTGTTAAAATTAAAGGAAAGACATATTTAATCATTATATAAACTCAAGAATATACTCATAAAGAATATTTGAAGAATTCTGGATCTTTTGATTAATCAATACTCATAGAACCTGTTTTATGTTATCTGTTAATTTATTTGATTAATATTTAAATTTTTAGAAGCAGTATTAAAAATTGTAATTTAATAATTTGACTATACAGCAATAAGTAAACTCAATCTCCAAGCTTACAGATAATAGGCTAATTGATATATATGTTTGATTTAATATCCGAATACTATGATTTAAGTGAAAAATGTAATTTAGTTGATAATTTTTCTGTCAATTTATAGAATTCAAATTGATAAGAATTGTCAAACTCTCTAAATTTAGAATGATTTTTTTTTATAAGTAAATACACAAATATGAATAGAATGATAAAAGAATTTTAAGAGGTTAGATACCAATAAAAGTGATTTACAATTTTCTTTATCCGATTGTGTTAGAATATTTTTTTCATATATATTTTATAAAAATGAATTCTTTTTAGATTAATTCTAAATTTTTTAATTTGTATTATTATTAAATCTCTCTAAAAAAATATCTACATTAAATATAAAATTAATTTAATATTAGGGTTGCTAATGAACAAACATTTTTCTAATGAAATATTTGTTTATAATTTTCATCTAAATTTATGAAAAATAAATTTATGTTATTATAAATTTGAGCATCCAAATATGAAACACATAAATTTAAAAAGATATAAAATTTAGCTGAATCATATAATTCTATGATATTTTATTAGAGTTTATGTAAAAATACATTTAAAGATTAGAATTGATGAATGGATCAAGATTAATAAAATATAAATTAAAATTAGCATTAATTAAAAATTAGAGAGTTAAAGAAAATTTTACAAAATTAAAAAATGGTTATGTTAAAAATTATCTTTATAAGAAATTTATTGTTTTAGAGCTCTTTTTTATTTTACATCATGAGCAGCTAATTTTATTATATATTAATAAATATTATTTATTCCAACTTTTTTTATATTAAATTAATATTTAGAGAGAATTTAAAATCTTAAGTACTGAGCATGTTTTGATTATAATTCAATAAAAATAAATTGATAATTGTTTCTAAAAGTAAATAATGCGTTCCAATAATTTATCTAAGTTGATATATATATTCAAAGAACTATTTTTGATAAATAGTTAAATGTTTACAAAATTTAAAGATAATCTAAGAAAGATAGATATTTTCGGATAATCAATAACACTGAGCTTTCGTTAAGAAGAAGAATATAGAACTAGTTTAGGAGGGATACTTTCTTTATGCATAATTGCTACAATTATCAGTTTTTTTTACTCAAATATTATTGACTTTTTTTAAAAAAACTCAGTATCATCTGAATAGGAACAAGAATTTAGTGAAGATCCGAGCACAGTATAACTTTTACCAAATAATTTTATGTTTGCTGTTCAAATTGATTAAGCGAATTTTACAACTAACCCTTATTTTAATATAACAGTAGAATAAAGAGCATACACAAGAGATGAGAATGGAACATAAGTTAAGCTACCTCCAGTATATGTTGATTTAGTGCCTTGTACAATTGAACATTTTAAGCCAATATTTGATTAATACAATTCATCTTTTGAAGCTTCGTTTAACCAATACAGCTTATATAATTTTTTGTGTCCTAATTTAGAACATCCATTAACATCAAATATGACAGTTGGAGGAGCATGGACAAGTAGGAAAATGATTATATTAATTTTTAGGTAGGGAATTTTCCTTTTTAAAATTTGTGGTTTCTACATGTAAAAGTAATTCAGGAAATAACTTTTCGTGGAAACCATAATGCAAGACTGAAGAGGAAATGTTGAAATAATTGAAGTCTTCTGGAAGCTTCCGATTTTAGATATACACAACTAATTACGTAATTTATAAATGTATAAATATAGTTAATCAATCCTGGATCCCCTAAGCATTTTATTCAACCTTATATAGCAATTGAATAATTCTATTCCTTTGTTCCAAATGCTATGTTTGTTCAATCAGACATTTTTATACGACCTAGAACAATTACAACAGATGACGGAATATTAATGTATCCTTAGTAATCAACTCAAACATACATAACAAGAGATTACATGGATAATAGAGAATAATCTGCTATATCTGGTTTAACTCCTGGATATTATGGAGCATTTTATTTTGTTAGAAGTCCTTACTCTTATGCAATATCAAGAAAATTTATGAGACTTGATGAATTATTAAGTTATTTAGGAGGATTCTCATAATTTATGATAGCAGTTATAGGAGTTATAATTAAGTTTTATAATCGTGAACATATGATAATAGAGATGGCAAATGATTTATATGAATTCGATTTAAATAAAAGAAGAAATAACACTATTGAAGCAAATCATGGTTTATTATCATCGACACAAAAGGGAAGGGAAGCCTTAAAAAGATCAATGCACAAAATCAAAGGAGATTCTAGTCTGCATATAAAGAGCATGAGTACTTTTAATTAGAAACCTATGATGGGTTAATTTTTATCACCTAAGAGTATTGAAAAGTAGGAAAGCCTTAAATTAAAAGAAGCTATTAATTCACATAGGTCAAGTAAGCTTAAAAGAGTTAGTTAATTGAAGGTTTAATGTTCTGCTATTTTTGAATAATTCAAATAAATAATGATATCTAATTAACATATTGGGATTAGTATAAAGTTGATATTAAGTCAAATTATGCCATTTTAATGTATATAATCAGATGAATGTGTAGTATTAAAAAAGGCAATGTAGATATTATTGATAAATAATTAGAGCTTAAGTAAATAAAGAGTTAGATATACAATATATAATTAGATAATTGCATGAGATGATAAAATTAAAGAGAGTTCTTTTCAACTCTGATTAAATAACATTATTCAATTTTACTCATCGACCAACAATTAGTTTGATTAGAGATAAAAGAAATAGAAAATCAACAGTGTAAATTCTATTAGTATTTTAGACTCAAACAAATTTTGGATAATCCAACTCAAGAAATAGTGCTATCCCAATTATTTACAGATCTTGTTAATTCATATTAAAAGTTAATGGGATTAGATGATCAAAATATGACAGATGAATAAATTCGATTTAATTAAAGATTGATATCACTTTTGGGCTAAAAGTTACCTCATTTATTAGAGAAAGAATTAGCATAAGCTTCAGATGATGATTCAAATGATGAAGATCCAAAACCTGAAGATATAATTAGTCGATCAAGTTGATTTGTATATTTATTGTTTATGAATTGATTAATATAAGTAAATAGAAAGACGATTATTAATTCTACTTTTAATCTTTGTAATTGAAAGAGTTGTAGAAATTGAGCTTGGATATAAATAAAAAAATAATAATATTTGATCTGAAATTAGAATTTGAACATTGATTGTATCATCCTATTTAATTTTATCTTTCTGCACTTAAACTGTCTCTAAAGTTTTAGCCTTTAAGAAAATCTGGACAACTCTCTTTGTTTGGATTAGTTAAAATCTAAGATATTATAAATAATTATGATATACTCTCATCTTTTACTTTTCTAATTTAGGACAATTAGCCATTCTATGACCCATACCATCACAATAACCACAAGAACCATTTAAATCTTCATCTGACTTTAGTTTTTCTAGAAATTAAGGTATTTCTAAAATTATAATGAGAATAAATATACTTTATTTCGATTCTACAAGTAGATATTTTAAATCTAATAGAATCGATTCTTCTTATTACCTATTAACAAAAGTTGTTGCTCTTCCAGTTTTCCCTTACCTTCCTGTTCTACCAATTCTATGTATATAAGATTCAATCTAATTTGAATATTGTATTTTACATCTTTTGGCATATCATAATTAATAACATGCTTAATATCTGGAAAATCCAAACCTTTTGCAGCTACATCTGTTGCTACTAAGACATCTTTTTAACCATTTAAGAATTGCTTTAATGCTTTAGTTCTATCTTCCTATTATTTGCCTCCATGTAATCCAACAACCTCTACTCCTTTTATTAAAAGATATTCATTAATATCATCAACATCATTTTAATGTTCACTAAAAATAACAACTGGTGGTGTTGTTTTCTTTAAACAATCTAATAAATAGTGTAATTTTTCTTCTTGCTTAACATATAATATTTCCTATATCACATTCAAATTAATTTAACCACTTCTGCCAACATTAATTACTAATGGATCTACTAATGTTTATTTAGTAAATTCTTATATTTTCTTTGGAAGAGTAGCACTGAATAACATTGTTTATCTGGGACCCTAAACTAAGGTATCAATTGATTAATCATACTGTGAAATGTTCTAAAATATTTCTAATTTCCAATTCAAAGACTTAATCTAACATTCTATCAGCTTCATCGAGGACTATAAATCTACATAGATCCATATTAATTTTTTTTTTATTAACCATATCACTAATTCTTCCAGGTGTACCAATAACAATATGTACTCCATTTTTAATGGATTATAATTAGGATGACATATCCATACCTCCAATTGCAAGTAGACAATGAATAGCAGGGAATCCCTATAAAGAATGTATATTTATAAATATATTACTTTTTTTTGGAATTTTTAACAATATTATTTGGCTAATTCATAAGTCAAGATTGCTAATTCATGAGATGGAAGTAATATTAAAGCAAATGGTCCTTCACCTCTAATTATTGACATTTTCATCTCTTCATCAATGCATTACAATAATGCGGGTAACAAAAATACTAAAGTCTTACCTTAACCACTTGGTGCTACTCCAATTATGTCTCTTCCCATTAAACTTAATTATAAATTTGATATTATTACACAGCAGGTAAACCTTACATTTGAATAGGTGTTGGTTTCTTAATTTTCATTTTACTAAGAATCTTTAAAATTCTGTCATCTACTCTTAAATCTTAAAATGATTTAATAGGAGGAGGAGGATCATTACCTTCTATCATAATGGAATATTTTTTCAAAATTTTATCAATTTTATATTAATCCCACAACCTTTATTTCTTCTTGGGTCTCCATCTAAAAATAGATAAATGAATTTACTTAGTTTTCACAATTTCTTTACTTTTTAAGAGCATAAGAGTACTCCATGTTGAATTTTTCATAGCATTTTCAATTTGCATCTATTCATAAGCTTAAATCTTTTAAATATCTTCATCATTAATTTTTCTCATATTTGCATTATCAATTCCTTATTGTTTCATTTACATTTTCTCTTAGACAAGAGATCTTTTCTAATCATCATATTATTGATGCATTTATTATAAATTAATTTATATTTAATAATCAGGCTTCTTCTTCTTCTTCTTCTTAATTTACTTTAGGTTAATTAGCTTTACCTTCAGCAGCTGCTTTTTCTGCTGCTTCTTATTCAGCTGCAGCTTGTTCAGCTGCTAATTCTGCAGCCTTAGCAGCTTCTTCTGCTAATCTAGCTTCTTCTGCTAATCTTGCTTCTTCAGCTATTCTTGCTGCTTCTTCCTCTTCTTCTTTCTTCTTTTATATTGCTGCAGCTATTCTCTCTTTTAATTCTCCTAATGCATCTGCTTTTTCTTCTGGAGGTACTGGCTCTTTATTTACTCTTTCTATTTATTATAATATCATTATTATCTCTTTTCTTATTCCATCACCCATCTCTGTTGCTATTGGATTCTCATGCATAGTTATTGATCTCAGATTATCTAATTATTTAAGATTATTAAATTCATCTAATTTCTCTATCAAATTTCCTCTTAAATTTAAATGATGTAATTTCTGTAAATTTGGAATATCTGTTAATACTACTATTTTATTTGCTCTCAAATGTAATGTATGTAATTCAGGTAATTCAGTTAAATGTCCTATTGAAATTATTTAATTCTATGCAGCCCATATTTATTTTAATTTCAACAACTTCTAAAATCTAAAAAATTATTTCTATTTATCAATTACCCTTCAAATGTTTCTAATTTATTATTTCTCAATTCTAAAATCTCTAATGTATTATGTCCCATAAAACCTTGTGCACTTTTTATTAAATTATTTTTTAATGATAATTTCTTTAATCTTGGAAGATTGATTTATCCAAAATTAGTGATTTTATTATTGTCTAAATTCAATTCATCCAAGAATTCAAATGTATTAGGTACATTAAAACAATCCAAATTTGTAATTTAATTAAATGCCAAATTCAAATTAGTTAAATATCTGATTGATTACAAAGTATTAACATCATTTAAGAGATTATTAGCAAAACTAATCTTTCTCAAATGCACATAAGTCTACATCACATTAAACAATTTATCTATTTTCTAAGATGCTTTCGTCAATTAATACCTTATTTTCACATATTAATTCAACGAATGAATAGCCACTCAAATTGGCAGTTTTACCAATTCTCTTTAATCCTTCTTTGATTTCATTATGTAACTTTTCAATTTATAATTATTCTGGTGCATAATATTCATCTTATGGTACATCTGGCTCATCAGGTTCAACTACTTCTATTTATTCAACATCTTATTTCTCTTCTCCTTCATCTTATTAACTCATTTTATTATTTATAATTAATATTATTATTATTATCATTCAAATATTAATTATTTGATATTGAGAATCACAATTCAAAATCCAATCTAAATTTCTTTGCTCATAATGTTTTTCATCTAATTCTCAAAATCATCCTCATAATCTTACACATACTATATCAATTCTCTTACGAAATGTTAATACTTTAATTCTCTCACACATCTCCCTACTGCTATATTCTTAGCATAGAATTCCAATATCAAATAAAAGTATATTTAATGTATATCAATTATCTTTACTATTGCACTTATAATCTCTATCTTTTAACCCTAACATTTTTAATATTAAATTACCATCACTATCGAAGAATACAACATCAATCTTCTATTATCATCCACATATAAATTTGTTTAACCTTATTCCTTCTAAAGAACATTTATTAAAAACATTATATCATCTGCTGTCTCTATTGTAAACATTATTTCCGGAATCACAGTCTTTACTATATAACAATTCTTTTGCTCCAATAATTCCAATTTATATCTTAATAACAATTATTTACCATCCGTTCCTAATTTCATTGAACTTATAGCATCATTACCATTCTTATTAAAATTTTATGGAATATATTAGGCAATCATATTCAAAGAATTAATATCTGAATGCCAAATAAAATCAAATAAACCATTATTTTAATCACTCTCTATTTTTTATTTGTCATTTTATTTTCCTTATTATTATTGTTATTATGCCATATCTATCATCTTATTCTTATTATTTATAGGCTAATAATTTGGTCTAAATGCTCCAGCTATACTAGTTATCTATTTTTTATAATCAACTCTTGTATCCAAAAACTATTTCATTTTTAAACCAAAACTTGTCAATACATCATGACTTTCAGATTATATATCATATAATGATCTCAAAAATCCTCGTAAATTATCAGACTAAACTGTATTTAATGATTATTTTGTTCGAGATTCCTAATAATCCTTTTCTTTTCTCTCTAAAAACAATTATCTAAGTTTCTAATTTGAATCTAATTAATAAAGAATCATGCTTTATTTAAAACTATATCTCCATTATTTCTTTTTTACTTAATCTTCTCCATAAAGACTATCTACACCTGTATATTTTTCATTCAAATTTAATATTTCATTTATTTGATTCACTTTTAAACGATAATCATGCAATTTTTATTTATAGAATTACTTATCATCATCTTAATCTTTCAAAAATTAAAAAAATGTATCCAAATACTCACAAAAAAATATATGTGTCTTATATTATTTTATTATATATACCCCATTTTAATAAGGACCTAATCTAAAATTTAATAATTTTTCTAATGAAAAATCGAATTTACCAAGGAAAAGATATTAAGTTATCAATTCAAATGTAGGAATAAACAAGAAAAAATCATACTCTCTATCATAAATTAAATTCTCCTTAAATGGATCGATAAATTAACTAAATTATTAAAAACGAGAATACCCAAAATTTGCAGACCAATGAAAAGTTTCTATTAGAACTTATAATACTTACTTTGCCATTAAGACATCCTATTATTCTAGTATAAATTTATTTGTAAATCCTTCCTGTTATACCTCTGAATCCTTTATTACAAATTTTAATTATTCTCCATTAAGACCATCATAATAATATTCTATTATTAAACAATTCTCTGAATTCTTGGCATTAACATTGAATACTTTTGCTAGTTTGAAATTATTGCAATAAGGTATCCTATTATATTTTTATCTAACTACTTCAAAGATAATTTATCTTAAATTTTTTAGTACTACTAAAACAAATGTGTTAGAACCTATTTTTTTAAAGAATTATTCCCGAACTCAATTTTCAATTAATTATTTTACATTTTTTTACTAATTAATATAAAAATTATATTTTTTATATAAACAAAAAATATGGAACCAATTAAAAATGAAGAAATAAATTAATTTTTAAATTAGAAAACAAACTTTAATCTTTTCATTCTTGATCTAAATAAATTAGAGTAATTTATTTTAAAGAATTGTCAAATGTCAAATAGAATAAAAAAAAAAAATTCTATTTAATTATAAACTAATTTTTTCGAATCATGGCTAAATATGTTCTAAATTAATTGAAATCTCTCATCAATAGAAAAGTATTGTAGCATTAAAAGAATTTGGAAAGAATATTATCAATTTAAAAACAGAATTTATTAATTGGGATGAATTGAGCACTTTATTTTATAAAGCTGCTTTTTGATAAAAGACATAAAACTATTAGAATATTAGAAGAAGTTTTACAAAATGTAGAGAAATTAAATTGATTAAATGGAATTCTTTATAGCAAATTAACTACTTCTCAGTCTTAAATTCCTGTGTTTAGTTAGTTTTGCCAAAAAATATTCAATTTATATTAATTGTAGCAAAACCAAAGAAAAAATTTTAAATTACAATATAAATAATAATTGGAAAAATAATAAATGAGAAAAGAAATATTATTTGAAGATTTGGTTAAAATTGTCGATTATAAATTCATTAAATGATGAAATTGTTCTTACTTTGTTCAAACAATTAATTAAAGAATAATTGAAAAAAAGACTATACAGAAAAAGATTGTTCCAACCCAATTTGTTAATATACATTTTAAAAAAATCTAAATAATAAGTTGTAAAATACATTACAAGATTTTATATTTAACATAATCGATAAAAAGTTTTGATGATATTTTTTGTTGTTAAAATAATTCATAAAAATTATTATCTTTGCTAATTATTATTTTATATATTATTTAATCTTAAATAAATCAAATAATTTTAAGAATTTCTTAAATTTCATAATTATCAAAGGATGCTATTTAGAATCATGCTTGATTTGAAATTCGAATCTTTGTATTATAAATATAGATAGCTTTATATTAAAAAAAATCATAAAATAAATTTAAGATTGATATATTAATATTATTTGTGAGTATTCTTTAATTAAAGTAGTAAGAAATATTTTTGATTGTTTTAAGTCTAAAAAAGAATTGTCAATTTTTCCTGAAATATATTAAAGGAAATATATATTATTTTGTTAATTAAATCATTGATATTACATATTATTCAATCTTATAAAACTGGTTCTAATATTTTAGAAGGATAAACATTATTTAAATATTTAATGAATTGTTTAGAAATAAACACTTAGAAAGATTGGTTTGAACATGTTGTTAACAATTAAAAGCCAGTTGTGGTTAGTTTTTTTGCAGAATGGTAGATTGTTTAACTAATAAAATTTAGGTGTGCCCCTTGCCGTAAACTTAATCCATAATTAATTTCAGAGGTTGAGAAGAATTCTTAAAAATGGTAACTTGCTTTAGTCAATGTGAACAACGATGAGCTTTATGACGTAGTGCAATAATTTGCGGTATAAGTTATATTTGATTATAATTAGAAAGCTTAAGTTCCCTCAGTTTGTTTATTTAACATGGGAACTTAAATTGATTTAATGACAGGTTATAGTGAACGCAAGATAAAATTTTTTTTAGAAAAGATAAGGGGCTGATTTTTACTATTATATTTAAATCTTAAATATTAATATTTATCAAAAGTAGCACAGGTTAAGTTACTTCTTTCATTATTTTGCATTTATAAATTAATGAGATTAGATTGATAGAAAGGGCAACCTAAAGCAATGTATCAAGATATTTAAGATAATAATTTAAATATCTTGTTGATGAAGAAGAAAATATAAATCAATTCAATTGGATCCTAATCATTTTTATTTTTTCCAAAGTTCTTAATACATTTTAAATTGTGAAATTCTTTTTGTTTGGGAATATGTAAGTTATTTCTAATTTATGAGTTTAAATTGTGAATAAGTAAGTTTTTGATAAATTATGACTTTAAAATTAATTAAAGAGATAATTTCAATTTTTTATTGACTAATGGCACTAAATATGAGTAATTCAATACATTTGAGTTTTTTATCAGAAAAATAATCGATATTTGTTTTAATTAATTACTCATAATAAAAATTAATTAGTTGCTTGCTCTTAAAATATTAAAAATTAGAAATAATGAATATCCAATATTTTTTTAAAATATGAAAAAATCATATCATTAAAAATATATTCGATTTATATCGATATTAGATTATTTAGCTTTAAATCATGATTGATCATCAAATTCTTAATGAGATTAATAAATTTTAATGGCTCTAGAAATTAACTTTCACTTAATTATTAAAAATAGCATAATAATTATAATGTTTTAATAGTAAACAATTAATTATTATAAATATATTTGATATAATTGTGATTATTATCTTTTTATATTTAAAATGAATCCTTTTACATTAACTTTTATTGATAAAAATTTGGAGAAAAAGTACAAAGAGAATTATTCAATTGAATTAATTGAAGCTTTCAGATATACAATCTCTTTGTTACCAATATCAAACATTATCTTGAGTATTTATTGGATCTAAAGGAACGAAATACTCATAGGTGTTTTATTAGTAACAATAAGTCTAACATAGACAATAATATTTTACTATGTAAAAATGAAATAATAGTTTATATCCTTATTTGGATATTTGATTTCAACTCTAAGTTTATTAGCTTCATTTTATCATTTCATTCCTTTGTATTACCCTGACTTTTATGATCATTAATATAATTGGATTTTCGATATTTCTTAATTTCTTGCTTTGAATTTCACTCTAGCTCCAAATTTTTTATTTAATTAAGTCTTATAGCTGATATTTTTATTTTCACGATTACTTATGCGGAATTACAATGACTTTCACATTGAGACATTAATAATAACTCTATACTTAATACTATTTTGGTAAAAGGAATATTATAGATAAAAGCATAACAGATAATTATTTTTATTAAATGAGCAGTAAAAATCCTCTTTTTCTATTTGGGATGATTTAGTAGATGATAAAATTGTATTATTAACATATAATCATTACTGGGAGAAAATAGAACTCTAATATGCAAATAAATCCATGAATGAATACATAAAAATTGAAAATAAAGATTTTCTATTAGATTTGAAAGTGATAAATTAAAAAATAACATTGAATTAATATCTTTTGGAGAGGGTTAGAGAGTAACCAAATGAATTCTAGATAATGGTTTTAAACACAATAAATAGGGATAAATTAATAGTGAATTGTGTTATAAAGAAATTTGTAGAAATAAAAATAACATTAAAATTTTCTGAGTGCTAATCTTGTGTTAGCTATTAGTAGAATAATAATAATAGTTACTTTAGAGTATTGTAAAGAATAAAGAAAACCGATAAAGCATAATATTACAAAGAGAATCTAAGAAATTTACTTTACAATTCGTATTATGTTAAAGAAAAGTTATTAGAATAGATAGAAGAATTGAAGTATTACAAATTGAGATTATTTTTGGATAAAATTTTAAATAAGGATAAGATTCGTATTAATTTTGAAATAAAATAATTTTTTACAGTTCTTCCATTATTTTTCACATTAATTACTTGTTTATAAAAAGTTTACAAGATAACAGATATTTCTTTGATAGAATTGAATGAATATAATATATAATTAATCCTATAGGGGAATGATATCGATGTTCCTAAACATAGATTTGAGGTTTGTAAGAAGATTGTTAATAATATACTTTTGTAGATTGGATATAATAATAATTGCACATATCAAAAGAATTATTGTAGATTGATTTTAGTAAATTAATCAGATTTAATGGAATGGAGTCCAAAAAGTAATCAATTAGTAACATTTAGTAATTTAATATGAAATGATATATTATATTATATTGATTTTAAAATTATGACTATTTTTCATAATCCTTTAGCCCATCCCAAACTTTGCATGGCTTCAATTCTTAAATTTTCATTTTACTAGGTAGTAAAATTACTTTAGGAGTGAATATGTTCATAAACTTGGGCTGCTTTCAATACTGTATTAGCAATAACCTAATATGCAGAAGAATAGCCAGTTAATTAAACACTATTAAATTTATTTGCCTATAAAAATAGAGTAAATAATATACTATTTCTGATGGAACAGAAGATTCGCTTTTGGCTAATGTTTTTAAAAGGACAGGAGCATATTATTTAGCATAGAAATATCTAAGTTTTGGATCTTGACAATGTTCTAATAAAGAGTAAGCAATTTTATTAGGAACAGTGGACATAACTAATTCTCTAATAAAATAATAAATAATTAAAATTACGGATAAAGTATTCCATTGTATGCAATATTGAGATCATTATCAATTCCATTATAAAGGGAAGTATAATACATTTAAATTGTTGGTTTAGGATCAAGAATAATCTATATGTTCAGAATATATAATTACAGTTGGTAATTAGAATGCAGCACATTCAGTAACTATTTATCCATTACAAGCTAAAGCAATATCACAAGCAGCTATTGCTGAGAATTTCTCAGATTCAGTTTATACTTAAATGACTTTAGCAGGCCATTTAATTGAATTAATAGTTTTTATTGTACGATCTGAATGTTCAACAAACTCTGGAACTGATACTATTATTTTAATTTAATCAGTTGGATAGTTTTTCATTTCATCAAGTTTTAGGAATCTTGAAATACCTTCAGCAACAGTCTTAAGACAGAATGGAATTTCTTTAGATGTATTACCACCAGCAACAAAAATTAATAATTCCTAATCTCCTATATTTTATAATTATCTATATTTCTTTCTTTATTCATTGACTCTGTCAGCAACAAAATCATCAAATCTAAAGAATTCACCTCCAGGAAGATATATAGTATCATTTTATACTAAATCTTGATATTAAGGACTATTTTAAAGAAGATGTCTAAATGCTCTATAAAGTCCATCTGGCCCTACTTATGTATGAGGGAAAGTGAATTTCTCCCAATTACTCTTTTATTCAATAATTATTATTTTATACTTGTTTTAATGGAGTTCTTGTAAACCAATGATCTACATACTTTTAACCATATTAAGGTTGATCTTTATGAGTTAAACCATATTAGAATGTTGGAGGACATATTCGGTTGAAGTGACGATACGACTCTCTTAATTTCTTATAGAAATGTATCATGAAGAATTCATTCTCGAAATTCAAGAATGCTGATGGTTGATAATGTTAAACGATTTCGAAGTATTACTTATCAAGTTTATTCAAAACTTTTTTATTGATCCATCTCTTGTACATATGGACTGGATGCATTGCATTCTCAGTACTAAACTTAGCAATAGTGTGTACGCCAATCTATAGAAATTTCTGAATGGGAAGAAAGGTTTATATTGGAATTCATGATAATCTACTCCAATAGTTTCTAATCCTTCATGACCCATTTAAGGACCTCCAATACCAACAAAACGGAATTCAGTGTCTGGTTAGGCTACTTTGATTGTTGACATTACACGTGCCAAGTGCACATCCGTTGAAGGACAAGCAGCAGACAAAAAAATCGTAGCTTATTTCATTAAATTAATAAATCTAATAATAATCAAAAATTTCTGCAGACATCTTATCTACTTTAACTATCAAATTTTCTTTTATCTTCTCAGTATCTAATTATTTTAACTTCTTAAATACTAAAATAAATAAAAAATTGCATCCATAATATTTGTATTTACCAACCGAAAAATTATTAAATATCTCACTAGAACATATAAACTTATCGTTTTTTTCAATTAAAATATCAAGTAAAGCATCCAAAACAAGCAGAATTAGCAAAACCATCTCCTAAAATATTTAATGAAACTAATCCTATTCTCTAACCAATTCGAATTATAATATGTAAACCATTACAGTCAAATAATTTTACATAACTTTCGATCTATATTCCAAAGAGTACTATCAAATAAATTTCCAATCATACTAAATTATTATCATAATACTACAATACTTTCTTGCTATTCTTAACAATATAAAATTCTATTATTTTTTGAGCCAAACTATTATTGAAATCTTCTTTTATAATTTCATAGATCTCTCTTATGATATTAACATAATTCTCACTCATTTTAGATTATTTATTAAAACTTAATTTTTAAGAATTTATCATTATATTTAATCAAATGAAATTCATAGATCTCTCAAAGACTTGGTTTAATCCTTGAAATTTCTAATAATTGTTATTCCATGAAGATATAAGATTCTCCACATGAATATCACAGTTGTCGAAAATTGAATTTTTAGGCCTACTCTCAATCAGTTAAGCAATTTGTTCAGCTGAATGAGCAAGAATGATATCCTTAAATGTCACTCCTTGAACTTCAGGACTCATCAATTCCATAGTAACTAATCCATTCTTATTAAACCATTTTGGATAATCTAAATTATTTTTTTAATTATTACGTTTCATCTAATCTGCTATCTATGAAACTTAACCCATAAAACTAAATGAGTCTTGAAATTTCTAGAACTAGTACTTTCTACTTATGTTACTGATATTCTATCATTAATTTTTACTATATACCTAATTCCAATTCATATTTAGTTGTTATATGATCAAAAGTTAATTGACCTCTTCTTAACTTAATTTATCGAACTGTTTTGAAGTAATCTCAGAAAAGTCTCTTAGTAAAAACTTTAATCCTAATACATTTGCTATTGTTTAGTTGTTATTTGAGGCAAACTTTCTGTACATAGATTTTAATAATGATAAAACGATTTTTCATAATAGTATTTAAATAGGTTTTAAGTATGCAATTAATTTAATAATTTGTCATCTTAATATCCTTTATTTCAATTTGTATTTAAATCAGCAATAAACTAATTTCTTATTATTCTTAAATTCCTTTCTTAAGAGACAAATTAAAATTTTCATTTAAATTTTCAAAAGTCTATATTATTATCAATTTTAAAAGTAATAAATATTTATTGTTATTCAAGAATATTGGTTTTTATTTATGTTTTTAAACTTTAAAGTTAATAACTAAATATTATATATGCAATAAAGCGTTTATTGGGTTAAAGAAAATATTGTAAATTTATTGAAAAAATAATGAAACACATGTTTTCTGATTATATAATTTTATAATAATTTCCATTGTATCTTGATATTAATTATGAAAAATATGTAAAGAAATTATAATATATTGATATGAAATCAAAGTTAAGCTGTAGTTTTCTAAAAACTTTGGAGCATTTCCTCAGTTTTAGAGAAATTTGAGTTCCAATTATGTAGTATTTGCGAATCAATAACTTTTGGACAATCACAGACAGTTGTAATTTGAGTAGTTGAGACTTCATTTGCCAATTATTCCATTGTGTATGCCAAAAGAATGTCTTTAACAGAGACACCCGAACATTCTGGTGTTGTTATTTCTACATTAACTACATTTTATTTTTATGTCCATTTAGGATAATCTAATAATGATAGATTCTAATATCTTACGATGCATTTCATCGGCGATTGTAGAAATTGATCCCATGAATGCAAAAGTTTCTTTGAATGAATTGAATTTGAATTCTTTAGTAAGCTTTGTAGAATCACTAGATGCTTGCCATTGTAGAGAATGAATCTCAAGAGCAGAGTAGATTTGTTCAGAATTTAATTTTTATACTGAAACAGATGGAACATCTTTAAATTCTCTAATGAAGATTTTTAGAGAATTTATTATGGCTGGTGTTCTAAATCCAAGTTCAGAGATGTATCTATACATGTTGAAGTTGCTGAGATATTTTTATTATTACAATTGCCTTAAACTGAGTATCACTTTTCAAACCCTTATTAATACGAACCATTATTTTTCAAACGCAATATGATGATCAGTTATTTTTTTAATAATAATTATCAAAACTATATATATAGTCATATCTATTCAAACATCCATCTAACATTATCATTATCTAAACTTCATAAATAAACTTCAAAATATCTATATAATAAAATTTGATGTTTATTTTTAGAAACATTTTTAAAATTCAATAATGAATCAAATATTTTATATTAACAGAAACTATTCAATTAAATATTCCACTTAAGGTTTTATTCACTAGAATTATCAATTTAAATGATGTTCTAATAAATATAAAACTAAATGAAAAAATCAATATAAAAAAAATTGTAAATTATAAATAGAATCAATAAAATAAACTGAAAAAGTATTAAAAGGAATGTTTCTTTAAAGGGTTCATTAGATAAACAAATACAATGCCTTGATAAGTATAAAATTCTAGTATTTATAAATTGTTTGATGATAAGAATATCTTTAATATATAGGATTAATATAAGTAAAAAGAGATTAATTGTTAATTTTTAATAAGTTAGAAAATGGAATTTCTAAAAAAATAATAAATTTTATTTATAAAAGAAATTTAATATCATATTAGGATTAAAATTTGAAAGAGTGATAAAATGAAATATTGAAGATGATTATAAAAATAAGTAAATACTTAAAATATACATATATTGATTCAACAACATCCATCTTTTTATTTTTTAGTTTCTTCATTTTGTTAACCAATTTTCTATGCAGATGTTTATTAAGTTTTTTGAGGTCTAAAAAAAAGATTAATAAATTGTAATACCCTGTACCTTTTGAACCTTGAGAATCTTTTTTGGCAATCAATTTTCTAGATAAAGAAAGGAAGGCTTTAGAAACTTAATCAGCAGTCTTAGCACTTACTTCCATATGTGCCATTTTCCTTATACTTGCATAGTCTATGGCCTTTTATGTAGTTACTCTATTATAGAGGAGATGGGCAATTACAGTTTGTCCTCAATATCACTTTTGTTTCCCAATAATAATAATTCAACATTTTTTTCTGCATATTAATCTACTTCATTAATCCAAAATTTGTCTATATCTTCAAATGAAGCAAGTGAAGATACATCATAAACTAAAACAATACCATCAGCTCCCTTTATGTTAAAATTATTGAATACTTTATAATAAGCACTTGTAATAGTTCGAAATCTCTCTTAACCAGCAGTATCCCAGATTTGTAGTTTAACTTTTTTACCATCTATTTCAAGGGTTTTAAATCTAAAATCTACACCGATTGTAGTTAAATAGGAATCACTAAATGTATCATCTGAAAATCTTAAAAGTAAAGAAGATTTCCCAACTCCTGAATTACCAACAATCACTAACTTAAACAAATAATCATATTCCTTGATCATTTTGATATCTTTATTATTTTTATTTAAATAATACAACACAGAACTTATCAGATATATTATATATATATATATAAAATATTCATTCCGCATAATTTATACTAGAAATCAATTTAACATGAGCATCGCATAATTTTGGTGGATATAATTCCAAGAAATTAGATGGTTTATTTCGATAAATAACAAGAATGAGAAAATTACCATCTTATTTTTCAATTCTTGATCCTATCAATTGTTTATCTTATTTAATTCTAAAATATTTATTTATAATTTACGATAATAGTGTTGAAATTACTTTATTTTTTAAATTGTACATTAATAATTAGGAACCTTGAAATGAAATATGTAGAGAGTCATCTGAAATCAAATTCAATTAAATTGGTTTATTAAAACTAAGATCTACAATTTTTTCAATTTCAAAGGAATTAGTTTAAAGAAGCAAAGTATAAAAGTATCCCTTCTCAGTGATGAGATATATTTAATTGTTATGATAAAGCATTTTATAGATGATTCCATTGATTTAGCATTATTATTTCCAATAATCATCATCATATTAATTAATGGTTTATCCAAATAATTTGAGTTAAGACATACTTAATTATTTGAATTTATCAAGTTCATAATGAGCGTAATTACTAATCTGATTGGTATTAAATTTGAAAATAAGATTGGCAGAAGTAATTATGGCAAAGTCTTGATTAAAATATGCTTAGCCTATATTTATTTTGTATTTAATTTTAGTAAATTTAGTGAATTGAAGTTCATTAGACTATTCGAGTATGAGTAAAGTCCCATCTTCATGGACAGCTATGTACTGTTATTAATTTATTTTGCCTCATAAATTATGGATGATACCAATAAAGATAATGGCCATAGAAAATGCAAGATTGTATTGCTTCTCCCGCCATTCTTAGAGATTGAATTCAGCCTTATCATTTCTGATTCTAACAATTAATCCATTTCCATTTTCTAATCCTAACAGACACTACAAATATTAAGTTCAAAATTAAAACCGTGTCTTATCCAATGTTATAACCACATAGAGCAGATGGAAAGTTTTATTTAAGTGAATATCTTTTAGCTTCAGTATAAGCTTCGAAGGTTTTATCAGAATAACTCACTATAAACGATTTATCATCAAGAGAATGAATATAGGTAGGTTATGTTTGGACTCGATTTTAAGAAAGCAATTTAAATTGCATATAATAATTAATAAATTCATAAAATTAATATATATACACTCTATACTAATCATTTCAATTATATGATAATGTACATTTCTAATTAGTAATTTTTAGTTAATCTTCAATTTAATATGAATCTAAAATTCAATAAGGAAGAATAATATGGATTAAGCATCTTTAAAAAAAAAATATAGTAGAATGCTAAAAGTTAATGAATTTAAATTAGTATATTCAAGATACGATTCTAAAATTATTTTTTATGAATTATTAAGTTAAATATTGTTTACAATATTTTAATTCAAAGAAATAAGCAACAAAAGTTTAACTCAAATTGAATTCATGTTCATTTATAAACTCAATATAGATTAATTTTCTATTTTTACATATATTGTAGCAATAATAAACATTTCCCTAATGTTATTTTATTTATAATACTGAATATTATTATAAACTAACTTTTTGAAAAGTATATCTAAAATATAATATCATATATTAATAAGATTAGATTATCATTATTAAGTAATCAATAAATTTAGAATTATTACTATTCAAATTAATCTTTTGTATTTTTCATACCTACTTTATTTTGATAACAATAAAACTCATAGATTTGTGATAGTTTTATAAAATAGAATTTATTAAAATAACAAAAATTTTTAATAAATATAATATATTGGCTTTCTATTTAAAAATGATTAAAAATTATAGGTTGCTACAGACTCAATATAATTAAGTATCTAAGATGTATAGAGACACTTTATTTCTAGTAGATAATCAATTATAATTGAAACTAAATTTTTATGCAGTTTAATAAAAATATAAAACTAAAAAAAGATCTAGTACAACTGAAATATAATAAAGTATATGAATAGAGATTTAAATATATTAATTAAAAATATCATTGCGACTATTGATATAATTGGGAATCTGTATTTGGCATATTGTGGCATTCGATTTTTTTGCATTTACATGATTTTGTGCAATGTTTTTATATTTGATAACACCCACAATAAAGATTAAAACATTGATTCTTTTTACATGTGCATTTAACATTCTTTCTTTTTTTCCCTTATGATTTACTATAATTTTTTATATGAAGTATTTTGCCAACCAATTATTTTACTGTTTTAGCACCTTTGAAAAGTATTAATTTTTTATTTAAGTTTTAAGAATCTTGAGACTTGACACTTAACTCCTTTAAAATAACTTAATTTGGGATTTTAATTTTTGATTCCTCCTACAATTGTTTTGAATCTAATTAGTTCTAATCATGCAAAATGGTTTGTTATTTTATTTTATCATCTAAAGATAATCCTAATGTTTGTTAACTTTTTTTCTAATCTGTTATATCTGAGAAAAACTCTTCAATTGATTTTAATCCAATATTAGGGAATGGTTTTTTGTAAAAGTCACTTCTACTTACGAAAAAATCAATATAATACATGACAATTAAAATTTTAGAAAAAATGGAATTGCTTACTTTGTAAATAATAATTTAGATGATTGTAACAAATCTCTTTCTTCATTTTGTGCATTAATTTATTGTATTAATCTGATTCAAAAGTAATAATGTATGGCATATTTATTTTAAATAATGTATAATATTCTCCTAATCATATGCATTATGAGTTTGATTTAATGTAAGTTAAAGGTTATTAGACCACCAAATCTAATAACAGAGAATATTGATTATAGTATTGCCAACTTTGGGTAGTTTATATATTGTATGAAAAATAGAATAATACCATTTGGACATCGTTTAATGGGAGCAGTAGATATGGCTATACCTAAAAATGGATGTAGTGATCTCTAACCTACTTATGGAGCTTAATTTATTTTAATAGAAAGAGGTGATTGCACTTTTGTTACAAAGGTTAGGAATGCAGAGAAGGCTGGGTATTCATTAGCAATTATTGGAAATAATAATGATGATCCATTCTAATCTGATTTTGAAATGGCTGATGATGGTTATGGATATTAGGTTAATATATTAAGTTTTATTTTAGGTATAAATACCTTCCATATTCATTAAAAAAAAACATTTTGATTAATTATAAAATAAAGCATGGAATTATTCAATAGCTGATACTAATGATGAAAAGATTATGTTACTTTTAAAATTTGATGTTGTCAAATCAGAAATTGTATCTGTTATATTTGGATTAAATTTATAAGATAGGGAGTCTTTCAAAATTATTGATGACTTTAAACCATATTATATTAAACTTTAAGATCAAAACATTAATTACACTCTTGTATATTCGATAATGAATTTTTAATCAGAATCTTATAAAAATAATGAAACTAATCCTGATTGTATATGCTAAAATAGATATTGCGCATTTGATCCTGATGGTGATGCTATTGGAACTGGAAAAGATGTAGTCAATGAGGTCTTAAGAGAAACATGTATATTTTAAAAATATCCTTAAAAATGGTTTGAATATATGGTAAATATTAGATATAAAAATAGGATCAATTCAATTTCAAATGTACCAGAGTTTAATCCTATTCAGTTTGTAGTTAATAAGTGATGGATATGGTAGGGATTCCTAAATAGGAAATTAAAAATTGTTTTGATGATTCCTTTGTTGATTAAAATACTTCTTTACCAACCAAAAATGATACAAACGTAATCAATATTTTACTGGAAAATTAATTACATATATAATAGATTGCTGGAATGAATGGATATCCATCAGTTCTTGTCAATGCATAAACCTACAAAGGTTAAATCACTGGGAAAGGAATTTTTGGAGAGATTTGTAACTGTAAATTAAACATCTAAATATAGGTTTTGAAAAAACTCCCAAATTATGCAGTTTTGAAGTTGATGATTATTCCTCTCCTAATGTAGATGAATCATTTACTCTTTACATGGTGATTATAACTGTTATAGTTGTTATATTGTTAGTACTTGGATTTTACTTTTTGAGTAAATTGATCAAAAAAGATAGTTAAGAAGTCACACAACCTAAGGTGAATGAGATGGTTAGTCAATATATTAAGTTTTATGAGGGGAAGGATAAACAGAAGGAAGGTTCTATTTGAAATATTTTATTGATGAACATGAATTCAATTTAACATCTAAAATTAATATTGCTTCTAACTATTTAAATGACTGAGATTAATTAATAAAATTAATAATATTATGATCTTCCAACTTCGATACAAATCAAAATTCTCAGAATCTTTGAATGAAACTAAAGATTTGTATTCAATGCAAAATCCTAAATAGAATGTCCCTTAAACATAAAGAATTGATTATACAAATAATATCTAAACGAATAAACTACTTCCAAATCATTCAGAGGACATTTTGCTATGCTTGGTATCAAAAGCAATTGTTACCAATAACAAAAACCAAATTAAGAATCTACTCAGAAATTAAACCTTCTCAAATAACAAAGGATTATATCCAGAAATCAAAGAAGAACATCCCTTCTATAACCAAAAACATGGTCTAAATTATTCAGAAATTGAAAAATGTAATTTATAATCACATTTTCAATAGAATCTAAAAATATTTTACCTTCGTTGTAGATAATTTCAAAGAAGCCAATTATTAGGATATAATGTACATAGAAGGAATTAAATGACCTTTACTCATCGAAAAGTAGTAAATTAATAACTCCAAGGATTCAAAAAAATAGTAATTTATAGTCATTAGCTTAATAACCAGAAAATGATAAAATATGTAGAACATCATCAACCCCATTTATTTATAAAAATTTGTAAAACTAAAATTTTACTAACAGATCTGATTCTTCAAAACAGCGATCAAAATCAAAAAGTTAAAAAACTTAAAAATAAACAATCTAAAATCCTAAATAGAATTAAGAAAGAGAGAGAAAATAACTTTAAAATCATAACAAAGTTTCTGAAATTTAGTAATCTAAATCTAATATGATAGATTTATAAGATAAGAAACTTTAATTAAAGAATAAGAAAAGATTAACTTAAACAATCTAATAATAATTTAATATAACTATTAAATAAGATTTTTAATAAAATAACTTTTCAAAATAATAGAATTTAAGTTTTCCAAATAATAGATCAAATCATTTAAAAGATAAATTATAATAGAGATATACATAATATAGATGTTTTTTAAACAAAATAAATTTTTCCAACAATTAATCAATTCAATCTCCTTAGAAAATGGAAATTCCAGCATATTATTTTTTTGTTGGAAAAGGAAACAATTCTAGTTTGATAAAAAATCTATTTCGTTAACGATGGTGGTGGTAAGAAGTCGAAACAATTGATTTAGCCAAAGTCAATATGGTTTGGACATAATTGAAATAAAATATTTGTATAGAAAGTTTAATAGCATTTAATGTTGTAAGTTCAGATTTAAATTATAATAATGAATCATTTATTTAAAATATTGAAGATACAGTAACTGATTCAAGTAATTCAGATTTGGAAATCAATATTATACATAGATAAATTCCCCTTTTAAATATAGCTTAATAAGTCAAATAACCTTAATATTAAATTAATAATTTAAATTAATTAAAGAAATTATTCAATTTAATAGACCTCTAAAAAATATTAGGTTATATGAAGAATAACAATAAATGTGAGTCTTAATTAGTGTTTAGTGATTATTCTGAAAAACTGCTGTTAGATATTAAAGGAGTATAATATTGTTTTTATATTAGTTTCACACATAAACTAAAATAGAAAGTAGAAACAATAAAATGCACAACCATATGTAAGACAATTGGCATTTGGGAAATAAAAAGGCCTTATTTTACAACATGAGGAATTATATGAAAATAATAAAGGAAGAGTACACAAAGTATATTCCAAGAACTTTTCATATTTAATAAGGGATAACAGATCCTGAATATATAAAATTTATAGATTATTATAACAAAAGACAAGAGGAAATGAAAGAATAAGAAAAGAAGTTATAAATGAATTATAAGAGAGATAAGAAGATAAGACCAATAAGTTTATGGATTGTAAAACCTGGAGAATGTTCGAATAGAGGAAATGGGATCACAGTTTGTTAGGATTTGTTAGATATTAATAAGTTTATAATGGAAGAGTAACCAGATGGTAGATAGAGAACTTATATAATATAATAATACATTGATAATCCATTTTTATATAATAAGAGAAAGTTTGATATTAGATGTTATATGCTTTTGACATCATAGAATGGAATTTTAAAGGGATATTGGTATTAGGAAGGATATATAAGAACCTCTTCAAAAGAATTTACAACAAAATGTTTAAACAAATATATATTCATTTAACAAATGATGCAGTGTAATCAAAAGATGAAGATTATGGTAAATTTGAATAGGGAAATAAGATTTCATTTTTAGAATACTAAAGATATTTGGATATATTTTATAAGGATTAAAAATTGAATTTTTTTATTGATATATATCCAAAAATGAAATAAATAGCTTTAGATTTAATGAAGGCATCTTATGGAAAGATTGATTAATAAAGAAGATCTAATAGTTTTGAAGTAAAACGAAGTATAAATTATAAATTAGCTTTTTGGATTAGATTTTATGATAGATGATAATTTTAAACTTTGGCTTATAGAAGCAAATACAAATCCATGTCTGGAATTATCATGTCCACTTTTGAGTAAGATAATTCCAACCCTTATTGAGAATTTATTTAGGTAATAGTAAAGAGATTAATATATAGAATTGTTATAGATCCAATATTTCCTCCTCCTTTCTTTGAGGAATGGCCTCTTAATAAAAAAGTGTTTATTCCTGACAACATTTTAGAAAATAATCGATTTGAACTGTTATTTGATGAATAGATTGATAAAAAGATAATGATTAATCTTTATAGAGAAAATAAAATTGATTAAGATTGTTTTAAAATAAAAGAAGAAGAGGAAGAAGATGAAGTTAAAGATTGATTATAGATTCTTAATTTTCTTTAATAATATGTATTTAACAATCTATATAATAAAATATATCTATTTGAATCATCATTTCTTTTTTCTTTTTTATTTGAATTGTTCTTATAATTAATTTAAAGCATATGTTTCTGTCTCTACTACTTCAGAATGTACACTTGGATCTGAATCAAAATCACCACCTTTAGAAACATTAGATTAAGCAGTTAATGGAAATTCATTATTATCAAACCATTGAATATTGATTTCATTCTTTATGTTAACAAAGAATAAATCATACTCATCAAATTCTAAACTGCAATCTCCATATTCATCTTAACATCCCCTTTCTAATTATTCTTATGTTATGCAATTAGAACCATAACAATAAATATTTCTAAGACTACCCTTTTATGTTTTTAATCTGCCTTTGTCATCCAATTAATATAATCCAAAACTATATTAAAATTATATCTAATTTCCATCAGTATCCTTTATTTCTATTTATTTACTTTTGCATTCTTTTCCATCTATAAATTAATTTGAATTAGGATCTTCTTAACATAATTATACACGAATTTCTTAAGTTGCAAGCATTTTTAGAAATAACATTTTTGACTTACCCCTCAATCCAGTTAAATAATTTGCCTCTCCTTTTTTATTTGTCTATTACTCAGGTATTGTTATATAATCATTCTAATAATTACTGAAGTATGGTCTTGGAAATTTACTAAAATGAATTTTCAACTCTCCCTTCTTATATTCTGACAATGCAACATCCTTTTATTATTATGTCTTACTGTGTGATGCCAAATGTATTTTTATGGTATAAGTGATCCAAAACATGAACATTTCAATGATTTACAAATTGGACATGTATATACTTTTTATGTATAAGCATTTATTTATTCATTATTAATATACATAACAGGACCATTAAGTAATAATTCTGCACATTCAAATGCTTTTTATCCACTTCCTACTATATGTCTAGGATTTTATTTAAGAGTTTCTATTAATCCTTATTCTTAACAAAATATATCTGCTGGAGTTTACTCTCTACCTGTACAAAGTAATATATGCTTAAAATATTATTTATTTAATGTACTCTTGCTTTTATTGTTCGGTACTTATCTTTGATTTGAGTATCAGCTCTATAAATTATGTCAAAAATCATACGATAAACTCTATGTTCTTATTTAAAACCATCCATCAGCCAACAATCTAATTGTTAGTGCTTCTCTTTGGGAATGAAATATTTGCAATTTTTTTAATGTGTATATATGTTTCAATAATACACTTCCTAACAATCTTAAAAAGAATCCTGCTAATGATTTTGGAGGGCATTTCTCTCCATATTAAACAAGTGTCTTATATGCCTGTGTATCTGTTAGATCTTTACAAAATGATATCATTTAATTTGTTTTATGAAAGTACATTAATTTCAACAGTTCACTTGCTGGATATGTTGTGTAATTCATTTTATTCTCTAAATTTCCAGAACCAAAACATTTCCCTTTCTCCACTATTCCTATACCTAATCCATTCAAATATTCAGGCAGTCTTATTTATATTTAAAACTACCTAGATGTTCTAAATAAATTGTATAAAAATTTAACAGAGGCAGGTCCTCCACCAATTATTAATAAGTTATACTTTTCCTCTATTTCCATTTTATTTTTAATTTAATATTAAATATTATGTTGCTACAACAAATCCACAAATCTGATTACAATCATAATAAGATGTTATTAGTAATGGTTTTATACCTTAAATTTAATATACATAATCAATATTATCTTGAAATTGGTGTCGTTGGACGTTATCGAGGTTTAACTTGAGTTTATGTTCTTTTTTATCTTATTCCTGCATCATCTTCATTGCTTTCATTAAGAGATTTACAAGATTCTTTTAATTTTCTTTTTTCCAAATTAGCTAATACTTTTGTCTAAAAATCATTTATAACTATTTAAATTTTAATCATAAATTACTTTAGTTTATTGATTGATGATTAATCTACATTTTTTGATAAGAGTTTGTTAGAGTATCTAATTTTGTCTTTATTTCTAATAATGAATTGTCTAATTGGCTCATTTATAATTAAAATTATGAATTGTCAGCATTTTCTTCATTATATTATTCATTACTAATCTAAGTCTAAATTTTAATATTTTAATAATACTTAAAATGGAATCTATTTTTTAGTTAAAATATTTTTTAACACTATTAAAGAAAGTAGAAAAACATTTGCTGAGATTCCCCAAAATAATAATGGAGAATTTATATAATATTATGATAAAGCAAATTATACTAAAACGTATTCCATAAATTCCTCTTTATTTTGGGTCTAATTTATAGTTTCTACTCCTGAATTAATTTATGTCTCAGTATATCCTGAACATGAAGATTTATCATCAAAAGAACATGAAAGTTATTACTATTATGGTATTGAATTAGAAGAATCCTAATCAGAATTTTATTATCCTTATTAATTACTATCTTCTTTAACTTAATTGTGATCATGAGATTCATGAATATCATTTTAATGATCATGATGATTATGATTATGATGATGATGATGATCATAATGATTATGATTATGATCATGATTATGATCATGATCGTGTTCATGATTCAAATGTCCATAATTTATATCATACTCTCTTTAATGAGGATCAATTAAAATATTCTCATTATTTTCTTAATTTTCTGTATTTGTTAAATCTTCATTTTATTAATTATTGAGAATTTACATATCAATCTATTATTCTTATTCTAAATTTTATTCAATTTCATTTTAATTCTGATTAAGCTTAATCTACTCTGAAATGAATTATGCATTTTCATTTTAAATATTATCTTAATTATTAATATATACTTAATCTTTTGGAATTTACTCTTATTCTTACTATTAATTATTATATTCTTATTCTTACTATTAATTATGTTATTCTTATTCCTATTATTAATTATGTTATTCTTATTCTTATTATTAATTATTATATTCTTATTCCTATTATTAATTATTATATTCCTATTCTTATTATTAATTATTATATTCTTATTCTTATTATTAATTATTATATTCTTATTCCTATTATTAATTATTATATTCTTATTCTTATTATTAATTATCATACTCCTAATTAATTTATTAATTATCAATATTATTTTCTATAATTGGTTCTACATTATCTTAAATTTCTATTTATTAGACATTTTCATCTAAGATTTAAGATTATTATATATTTTCTTCAATATCTGGAATATTATTTGGTGTCTCATCTTAGGTATCAGGAATATTTTCTAGAATTTAATTTGATTCATCATTTTATTCAATAATTAATTGTTCAGATTATTATTGATTGATATCTTAATTAAATTGTTAATCAATGATAATTTCCTCAATAATTTAATTTTCTTATTGATTGTTTAATTATTATTCAGCAGTCTAATCTAATTCTTCTGCATTTGAGGATTCGTTTTTATTATCTTCTTATTATGGATTAATTATCTCTTCTTCTATTTTATTTTCAAAATTCGATTCAGTTTAAGATATTAATATGTCTTGATTATCATTAATTTACTCTGATGATTCTGTAATTTTTATTTCAGTTTCTAATTAATTATTGTTTTCATCTATAATTTCAGTTTCTTTCTGATTATTGATTACTTCTTCAATTAATTCAGGATCTGGTTAATTATTTACATTTATTTCATCTACTTGAATTGGAATTTATATGTCTTCTTATTGATCTTTATTGATATCATTAGTATCAGATTATTAAAATTAATCGAATTATTATTGAGTCTATTAATCATTAATTATAGGAATGGGATAAATAATTTCATTAGTTTAATAATTTGATTGTGGATCTTATTGATTTTCAATAGATTCTTCAGATTTTGTATTAAGTTATTCTTAATGTAAAGTAGTGTGATCTTGAATAGTAGGGATTTCAAAGTCTTGATTTTCATTTGCTAATTATTGAAGTAATTAATCAAACTCAATTTATTCTAAATCTACCTAATCTGATTATTCAGATATAGATTATTAAGATTATGAAATATGTTCTTATTGTTGTTAATTATCATTTTGATTTAGACTTTAAACTTCGTATTCAATAGACTGTTAATTGATGATATCTATAATGTCATCATCCATAGATAAATGTTCTGGAATTTAGATGTCAGATTCACTAAATTTATCAATGAAATCATCGCTATTTAATTAATTTGTATCAAAATCAGATTATTTAGTGTGTTTTTCACTTTTGACATGTTTTTTAATGATTTTTCTGGCTTAGGTAGCTAAAATGATTATTAATAAAAGTAGGAACAACTTCATTAAATTATTTAATATACACGTAATAAAAAGAGTTGAAAATAATAATTGTTACTAGAATGAATTGAAAATATGAATATATATTATTAAGTATATATGATTGGATTCAAAATGATTTAATATGCCCAAGATATTCTTCTCCAGTAATTCTAACTTGGGATGTACATATCTCAAGTTCATCAGCAATCATTGCTGCTAAAATATGAGGACAAAATTAGAATTCACGAGCGCTGAATTTATCACAATTACATATATAATTATTAGCCTTATATACTTTACAAACTTTTGAGTTGGATTCTGTAATTAAATAAATAGCTTTATTAGCTTAGACTGGAATTTTAGTAATGGGTATTTTATTCTCAATCAAGTAAAATGCTTCCTCATAGTGTTTATGAAGATCATACAAATTTTTATGGGCTTCTAGAGATTTATCATCAGTTTATCCCTTAAATAAACCTACAACTCTTGAAACACATTATTGAGTTACTTACAATAATTCCATTTAAATTAATATTATTAGAAATTAAAAACACTCTAAAATAACAATAATTGATCTTACAATTATTAATGTGTTTATGTAAGATTCTAAATAATTTATTACTCGATATCTTCAAATCTTCATCGTTTTATATAAAGTTATTTAATTATCTCACGCAATTTATCTGTGACATATAAAATAAAATAACTCATTTTGACATTTTAGTCCAAATGAATATGAACAGAAATAATGAGATTGATTAATATGATATCATTTTATGAATTAAATCCATAATCTTTTAGTTCTCCCCAATAGTCTGATATTCAAGAACTCATGCCATACAGAATTTTTAATGGTTTAATAGATACTACTCTAGAAACAAATAAATAAATATATGAAGTATTACATCTAAAATAAGATTATTGTTGCTTATTAAAGATTTAGTAATGATTATATATAAGGATTAATAGGGGTGAGAATAATTGAAAAAGATAATTAATTATGAAATCAAAAATTTGTAAAATAAAATTAATAAAAATCAATTAACGAACTTAGCATTACCTGTTTTATGTTATTGAGCTGCTCCTTATCCTTATTCAGCTGGTTTTAAGATTTAGAAAGAACACATTAAGGATTCATCAATTGACATCATTGCACCTATAAATTTGGATATCTATAATAATACCAGCATTATCGAATTCTCCACAATAATTTGGTGCTGAAAATAGAGTGACTAATTATCTTTTAGAAAAGAATTCATATCCATCTTCCACAACCTAGATAATAAGTAAATATAATAATAATACTTAATGAGCTCTACATATTAGATCTAATTCATGTTTTTTTAAGAAGACTTGTACTATTTCTTGACTGAATACATATGAAACACCTCTTTCATTATCAGCCCAACCTTATACATCTTTATCTGGATCTGACCATAATAAATCACATAATAATCCAGTGTCTGGTACATCTGTTGGTCTCATTATTCTTCTGATTTATTCTAAATTTGAAAGTTCAGGTGATAATCCACCATGCATACACAATATCTTTTCATCAATTAATGCTGCAACTGGTAAACAATTAAAACAATCTGTGAATGTTTTCCATAATTTTATTGTGTATCTTCTTTTACCTATTTAATTTATTTCATTTTTTACATTCATCATAAAATCCATAGATTCTATTGATTGATGCACATTCATGATTACCCCTTAAAAGAAAGAAATTTTCAGGATACTTAATTTTATAGGCTAACAATAAACATATTGTCTCTAATGATTATTTCCCTAATATTATAATACTAATTTAAACCTCTGTCTACATAATCTCCTAAAAATAAATAATTGCTTTCTGGTGGATACCCTCCGTATTCAAAAAGTCTTAATAAATCAAAATATTGTCCATGTACATCTCCTATATTATGATTATGATTTATAAACATACCGCATATTTTTAAAGGTGCTTCCAATTCTAATAAAATAGGTTAGGATATGAATATATCTCTTGCTTTGATGCAAAGACCTCTAACTTCAGCTTCACTTAGATTCACATTCTTTCCTGGCTTACTACCTCTTACACTTAATAATCTTTCAATTATATTATCCACATCAATTTCACCTTTACCATCCTTATTCATTAATATATAAATTAATATTAATTTAATTAAATTTAATTTTTAATTTAATTTCTAATATTAACTGTGACAATTTTTATATAAAACCAACAATTCAATAATGAAAATGATATAAATGATATAAATAAACTGAAATTCATTAAACTTATGATAGTCTAATTTCATTTTGCAATATAGTATCATAAATTTCAATTAATTTAGCTGCCAATCTATATCCACCAATAGCAAGATTTTCTTAACAAAATTCAATAGCCTATATCTCATAATCACTATTGAATGTATTGGATTTCTAGAGCATAGGATAAACAAATTGTTAAGCCTATCTAAATCCAAGTAATGACCATACAGTTGGATTACTAAAATATAATACGTCAAATACGTCATGTCATATTTCTAATATTTATTAATCGGGAATTTATTAATTATGTCATTTGACTATTTATCAAGATTTTAATGATCAGATTAAGATAGAGGTCTTGACATAAATGTAGTATTAGAAACCATAGTAAAAGCTACAGCATCCCAATATGAATGGAAATTAACAAAACTTCCATTTTTCAACTAAATCTTAAATAGAAATAATTACTTGGATCTTCATAAAGTTACCTCCAGCATCTCCATTAGGATATGTATCATTCCAAAATGTAGTGTCATGTAATGGTTAATGCATATCTCCTATCACATGTAATAAGACTCTTAACATCTAAGCCTTAAACATAGTATGACGATACTTCGCAGTCTTACTATTAGTTAAAACAGCTGTAGCTTAGTTTATAGCATATATAGAATTTATATTCCTACCTTAATCTTCAATTTTAATTAAGAGTCTATAATATAATAGATATACTTTATACCCATCAGGATTAATTGGTTTATCTGTATAATGCCAATCATTAAGAAAAGAAGTTCCTGTTTCCTTTATGTCATCTAACCATACTGCTGCTTCAACAAAACTATTTGTTCTTCCATCAGTCAAATTATTCAAATCTTATACTAATGAATCTGCCCATGCTAAAACATCTGGTCTATCATTTCTTAATTAGTTTTTAGCTATCTAGGCTGTCATCATGTGTCCTAAATCCCACCAACATTTCACTAATGATATTAATCCACAAATCAATAGACTTTGCATTTTCGAGCAATTATTATTATTTCAAAATTCTCTCTAATTCTTCAGAAAACTTATATACTCAAACTTTGATAATTTTAAAATTTTAGAATTCATTCATTCTTTTTTACAAACAATAATACGTACTATTTTTGACATTATATTTTACATTATCTTTTTCTTTTTTTTTTAATTAAACAATTATTAATATTTAATAAAAATTTAACTCATATTAAATTTATTAATTCAATCAATATTTTTATTAAATATTATTTAGAACATAAATATATAAATAAATGCTTTTATATAATTAATTTTAAGCAGAATAAGAGATTTAAACCATTAATAACTAATTGAAACAAATTTTATCATTTTCTTTTTAGCTTCTACTCTGAACTTTATTTAAAAATGGGTTTTAATCTTCTATCCTAATAATATATTTTTTAATATATATACTTTTTCTTGCATTATTGTAGAATATTGAAAATGTCCTTATAGTTCTTCAACTCCTTAAATTCTAGCATAAGTGATTTAACAAATCTTGAAAATGAAATAGAAATATAGATACTTTTTCTGAATTAAATTTACTCCACTTTTTATTATGGAATTCTAAATAAAATTTTGGAATATCTTTAGGATCATAAAAATTGATAAATGCATACCCTACATTACATTTGTTCTATTATTTTCATTAATTAAAAATAATACTGTAAAATCAATAGGTAAATAAAAAAAGTTGTAGGTATTCTTATGATTGCAATCTATTTCTTCAAGAAGAAGAGGTTAAGAATATTTATTTGGTATATTCTTGATCATTAAGGTTGTACGATTGTCTTTTGGTATCTTGCCATAATTACATTAATTTATTTACATTCTGTAATTGAATTTAGAATTAAGTTGTTTGCTATTAAGGTTCATAGCGTCTTTTATTTTTAAATTGAAACATTTAAAATGAAGTAGGCATAGTTGAACTAAATACTTCATCCCAACCCAAAGAAGATCCACTCATTGATAGATTCATCTCCTGAATCTATTAATTTGAGTGTTTAGATAAAGTTTCAGGTAGAGTTGATCCATTTGAATAAAGTGTTCTTGATCTATTTTTTATTATTGGTTATGAAGGTTGTTAATTTGTAAATTAATCTACATCTTCATCATCATCAATATTTAATTACTACATAATATGAATTTAACATTACTTTTAAACAATCTTAAACTTAATTCATTTAGGAAACCACCTCTTTCTTTTGTCCTGTTGGTTTAACGAATTGAGAAAAGACATTTGGGTCTATCCTAAATACTATAGGTTTCATTATTAAATAAATATTATATTTAAGCAATGCATTATATTTATCAAATCTTATAATTATACATTTCTCATAATTTAGTATAGATACCATTTTACTAATTAAAAGTTTGGTTTAAAATTCAAACAATATTGTACTATCTTATATAAGTTTAAAAAAAACAAATATGCAATTAAATTTAAATATATTCTTTTGTTGTATAACTTTATAAATTTCTTTATAATCTTTTTTGTCTATGCATTTTTATATGTTTTAAGTTTTCTGTAAGATCACAAGTAATTAATGATTTGTGTTTCTATATCTCCTAAGTATGAATGGTAAAATTATTGTTTAAAATAATCTTGATTAATTTAGTTTTATAAGGAATATAATTAATGCGAATAACATTGATTGATAACTTAACAATAATTGCTCATTCACAACACAGGAATTCTGGAGAAGATGCAATTGCTAAGCTTTTTGCTATTGTACCATACATTTAATATTTATCCCTATTATTACCTTAACATGGATGGCAATATTGGAATTATAGTGATGGCTATTTAATCTTTATATCAAAGGCATCATCATATTTCACTATTACACCCTTCTTTGAATTTCAAAATAATTTCATTTACTATCCTTTTACAATTTTCAGTCTAATAATACTTTTGGGTGTATTATTTTATTTATCCTTTTTCAGTTTAGAAGTGGATTCAAATAAATAGAAGGTTAAATATTTAGAAGAAAGGACAACTCTTTTTTGCTCAATTATATTTTTCACTATTTAAACCCTTTAAATACCATGTTATAAGTTTTATATCTAACAGATTATTGATGCTAATCAAAAAAATGAAATAAATCAATTAATAATCAATATCTGTGCACTTATTTTATATTGCTTCTATGTTTTTATTTGTGAATATTTTTTAAGAATTTACTCATTTCTACCTTACCATCCGATGTAATAAAAATTTACTAAATTGCGAAGTTCATTAATATTATTAAATTTAATTGCTATTGTATTAACTTTAGAATAACAATCAAATTCATACAATCTTATTGGTTTATTTATTTTACATATGATATTTATCATTAAAATTTTAAATCATTTGTACTATCAATCAGATGTTCCTCATAAAAATATGCTCGATTTTCAAGTCTCATTTACTTTAGAATCATTAGCTATTTTAATCACCATTAATGTTTCATCTGAAAATTAAATTTTTCCTGAAGATCAAATAGCAATTTATATTTTGTTTATCTTAAGTCTTGGATTAATTTTAGGCAACCATCTATTTTAGTTTCTATATAAATATAATTTCATTAGAATTAATAGATATCTTAATCTAATTTATGAAATGCATAATTGTATTTGCAACATCAATTCCAATTCGATAACTATACAGCATTTATTAATGTATCAAATAATCAATGATGATTAATTTACAAAATTTAAAAAAAAGGCTCTTCTTAATAATAAAAGTACTAAGATGGTTGATTATTATAAATTAGGTTTGTATTTAATAAGCTAAATCTTTCTTGAGTTAATTAATGAATAAAAAAATGAAGCAGAATAAATATAATTATTATTTGTTTCTTTTTTAGCAGTTATAAAAAAAAAACCACTTGTTGCTTATGTTGCTTTTAAAAGATTTGAATAAAATATTAGTTATAAGAAATCTTATTATTTTAATTTTATAAAAAGAAGAATTAACTTACATTTTTAAAAGAGAGTATAAGCTGTTTAAAAGATATATCAAAATGAAAAGTTATAATCAATAAAAAATGAAAATAATAATAATGAAAAAAGAATTTCTACTCATGAACTTTACAAATTTTGTTAGTTAGAAGAGAATTTTTAAAAAGCAATATTGGAAATAATTTAATATAAAATACGAATTTGGGAATTTTAGATTTAAGGTTGCTAAACAATTTATGATTTTTAAGCTTTTGCACTTCCTTTAAGTAAAAAAATAGTAGATTGTATTTTATACTTAAGAGAATAATAAATTAATGTTGTAAAAGAAGAATTTATAAAAAATTGTGAAAACATATTAACTTTAAAGATATGTTCTATGTTTTACAGTTTTGTTATGAATGATTACTATCATTCTTTTTATTGTGAATAGAAAATATCAGATATAATGAAAACTGAAACAATGTTTTAATTGAATACTTCATCAAGAGCAAATATTTTGTAAGACAATACTGTTTTAGTAATAGTAAGCATGGTAAGATAATTAGGAAAAATCTTAAATATAAATAAAAGTCAATTAGCAAACTATTTTGGTTTTCCTTTGATTGAATTTAATTAGATTAATACTATTGGAGATTTGATGCCTTAACACTTTGGGGATTAACATGATGGTTTTTTACAATCTTATATAAAAGAAGCAAAGACTGATTTAGTGTTTAAAGATGTTAGAACATTTGCAAAAAGTAAAAATGGATTTATAATACCATAATATATTAATATATATAACAACTATTATATTTTTGATGATTTTACTGTTATTGGTAGTTTAACAAAAATAAAGGAATTTCGTAATTATCTGTTATTTGATGAATTTGGTAAATGTATTGGTATTACGTAAGAGATGAGTAAATTTTTAATACCATAAGATAATTTAGAATTCTTTATATAAAATATTGATTTATTTTATATATATATGTTTGTTCCTCATATACATATGTATATAAATGATATGTTATAAAATAAGAATATTTAAGATGGAGGAATGTTATAAAAATCAGTTATTATATATGTATACTAGGATTTGGTTTAATTATCAAAGATTCATGAATCAATATTTTTAACATATTAAGCTTAATCATAAAGATGTTTTGAATAAACAAAAACATAAATTTAATTTGAATATTTAAATTCAATGATGAATAGTCCTAGAAATGGAATTAGTTAAAGATTGATTACAGATATTAAGTCGATTTAAAATTCTTAATAAGATGAATATTAAATTTTAGATACTAATAGACAGGTTAATAGTGATAAAAAATAATAAAGAAGAGGAGGCATATCAGGTTTAACATAATAGAAAGAATAATAAATGATAGAATTTTTTAATGCTATTGATGTAATACTATTACTATGTTTAGGAATTGTAAAAAACCATGTATTTATGTACAGCTAAAATTCAAATAGTTGATATAGGTAAAAAGAGATTCAAATAATAATATTTTATTTTAGATTGTTCTGACTTTGTTGATAGAGGTAATCTATAAGAAGATGAAAAGAAACAAATGAAGACATAATAAAGTTAATTACGGAATACAAATGCCAGAAATCTTATGAGAAGACCAAGTTAAATATTTTCATATAGAAAGTAAGTTGAATAGTAGATGGATTCTTCAATAATTAATCCAATGGGATCTTATCTATAACAATAAAGTTTTCTTAATTAAAATTCTGGATCTAATCAGATATTAAGTTATGTGAGCTAAAAAAGATCTAATTAAATTGGTACAATAATTAAAGGAGACTCTGAAAGTGTTCATGAAGAAATAATTAGTAATGATTTTAACTAGATTATAAAAAGAAATGATGAATTAAAATCTAATTAAGGACCAGTACTTAAATCTTAATCTAGTAGTAAATCTGGTTCATCTGGATAAACTGCTATTGAAATTGTTAATAAATTTAAAACTTAGACTTCTCTAATCTCTAGTCTAACAATTATTTCAATCTTAAAATTTATTCTACTGTTACTATTTATTATATTTATGTCCATCAATTTGGCTTAAGTAACTATTTTCAATCATTAAGTAATTACTTTTATAACTGATATCAATCTTCCTATTCATTTTAACAAATATCTCTTAAATATATTCACTTATTCTTGGATTATTTAAATGAAAAATATTAATATATTAAATACTAGTTAATTTATTAATTATCAACTCTAAAATTAAAGAATTAGTATGCAAAGCACATTTTTAAATCTTACAGAAATGTATGGAAGTTTTATTGACTTAGAAGAAAATCAATATTTAGATGAAATTTAAATTGTTAATTTAGATGAAAACCTATCTATAGAAAATACAGACTTTACTGGCTATCTTTATTATCTTGAATAAGTAGGTTTTGGATTAATGCATAGTGATAATCAATAAAGATATTTAACTAATCTTTTAAAATATAGAATTAATTTTGGAAATATTATTAGTAATAATGAAAAAGTGGTTTCTTCATTAAGTTCATATTATAAGATTTAATAAGATGGAAAAATTTCAACATTTTTTAATTCAATTTTAATTTAAGTAATTGTTATTGGTATTATTATTTTATCTTAATTATATTTTTGGAGAAAAATAGAAATTTATTGTTAAAGTATTTTGATGTTATCTAATCGGCTTAATGAAAAGGCAGCAGAAACTCAAATTAATAAATTCAAATTAATTATAATAGTTTTAAAATAACTTTATGGATAATTTGGTTATAAATAAAAAAATTGTTATAAACTTTGTTATACTGATTAATCAAAAAAGATAATGAATTTGAAGTCGATATCCAAAAAGAAATCTCGAAAATCCATTTTTATATAAAATATTCCAAATGAAGCAGAAGATAGAGATAAAGATAAAAATAAAAATAAAAAATCTACATAATCTACTATTCCTTTAAATTCTAGAATAACAAAAACTTCAATCAAATTTATCTTCAAAATAATTTTAGTATTATTTTTAGCAGTTATGATAATTTTTTATTTCATAGGTTGTTATCTTTTATTTAAGGATTAAACATTTAGATTAGCACCTACTTAAGATTTAGCTATGGATTATATAGACTTTTATATTCATTATGAAAATACTATAGTAATTTCCTTATTAATAAAATCAGAATAATAGATTTATGATTTTATGAGAGAAATGATTCCATCAATTAGTATGACTATTAACCATTATTAAGCACATTTGAATACTATACCACTTCTTTTATGTACATATAGTTTTGATCATAGTGATTTCAATGATATTTATAATAATATTATCTAATCTGATGCTATGAATGGAGAAGATGAAACATTTATATTAGGTTTATATAATGGAGACTTTTGTTTATTTTTTTAATCTGACATCCCTTTTTGTAATAAAGATTTAAGTAAGGTTGATTTTTAAAATAAATATGGAGCATTTTCAAATAAAGATAATAATTCTGAATATCTCAGTAAGGGAATCTCTGGCATGGTTAATAAAATGGATAATTTTCTTAATTAGTATTTTGAAACTGAAATTCTAACAGGAAATACAGTTAATGACTTAGAATTATTAAGTAAATAAATAAACACATAGGATTTTAACAACATAATTATATAACATTATCTTGACACTTATTTAGGTTTTGAAGCCTTTGTTGCAAAAATGTAACAATCTTTGATTACTATGATTGAAAATTAACAAGACTAATACAACATTTATTAAATTGTAGTTGGAATAATTTTTACTATATTTTTTTTATTTTCTTCAGTTTTCATAGTTGTGAAAGTTAATCTAAGATTGATTTATATCAGATTGTTAATCACTCTTTTACCAATCGAAATTATGCTTGATATTTATACAATATCTTTGTTGAAACTTTTAAAATGAATGAACAAAATTTTCTTTTTATGTATTATTATACTTAAAAACTTAATTAATTTAAATTAATTCTAAAATTAATGTTTATCTTATTTATTTCTATAACTACAGCTTTTGGACTCAATACTTCCTTATTTATTGATAATGAAGTTTATGAATAAAGTGTTTTGATGAATGCTCAATAGCAAACATTTTTTTAGTAATTTGAAGATTATGGCAAAATATTGTAAGTTTCATAATTAATATGATTAGATCAATTAATTTTGCAGGAAATGATTAATCAAATGCATTTTGTAAACCTTTTTATTAAGGAATTTCAATAATATCATCTCCAGAAGGATTGATACCATTAATAGCTGAATAAGCTAAAAAGAACTTAGATGATCTTTCAGAAGATGATTTATATATAGGATATAATGAAAAATTGATTTCATAAGCTAAAAGTCCAGAAGGAATTTGCTTGTTGTCTACTTTAGGAAAAGTCTATTTGATTGAATTTTAAGACTCAAATAAAATTCAATTAAAAAATTATACCTTACCTCCAATTACTAAAAATTAAGAAATTGCAACATTAATTTATGATGAAAAATCTAGATTTTTTTTTGCTTTTTTAAAATCTCATGAAATAATAAAATTTTAATTTTACAAAGAGTAATTAAATACTACTTTTATTTCTAAATCTTAATGGAGAGCTCCATAAAAACAATTTAAATTTGTAGCTAGTAATGGCTGGCTTTATTGTGCATAAGAAGAAGAAGGATTACTTATTTATTAAATATTACATAACGAAATTTTATTAGTTCAAACTATCACATCAAAAGACATATATAATAAAACTCTAGATAATTTTTCAATTATTGATATTTAAGTTTTTGAAGATAAACTATATATTTTAGATGCTAAAAATGGAGTCTCATAATTTAATATCTTTTTTAATGGTACATATACAAAAAATGAACAATTTGGTATCATTAATCTATCAGATTGTCATTCTTTTTCAGTTTCAGGAAATACTATGATTGTTATTTAAAACTTTAAATCAAGTTCTTAAGTTATAGAATATTATATAACAGATTATGAATGGTTAGAAATCAGAAAGTATTATACTAAAAGCAGATTACAAAAAGCAAATATAATTGATGATAATCTTGTTATAGTTATAGGATAACATGATCACAAGATTTTATTAACTAAAATGGCAGATTAATATTTAGATAGATAAAATCATTAATTGTATAATCTATATTAATTTTTAGAGAAAATTATTTTTTTCTTGGGAATTTGTTGGGAGTAGAAAAATACGGAGAAAATAACGATACTCTTTTTGCTATATCTCCTCATGGATTTTATTTTTTTACATATGAATACTTTTCTACAGCTATTGTTTGTAATAGCAATGATGCCTAATCAGGTTTATATAAAACTTAGGTAAATGCTATTTGTATAGATTTTAGATGACTCTGAAAAGTACAGATTGTGAAAAAAAAACAAATAAAGAAGATAATTTACAATACTGTTAAACAAATTTCAATTATAATTTTGAAATCAAAAAGCCTCTATTATCAGCTGAAAGATAACAGTAATATTTTTACTTTGGAATTTTCATTATTTTAATAATTGTTCTATTATTATACATGATTGGATATTATTATAATAAATAAAAGTAAAACTAAAAAATTCTAGAAGAAATTAAGAAAAAAAAAAGAAATATCAATTAATAATAGAGATGATAATCATATTTCCTTTTTTTGCATTAAAAATAAAATCCTATATAATTTACAAATTATTAATAATTAAACTTTATTATAGATTTTGAATCACGTTATTGATTATAAAATACAATTTATATTTTTAGAATCAATAAATATTTATATTCAATAAAATTTAATGATTTTGCAATCTCAAAACAATATTAGGTTTTTTGTGAATATACAAATCTTATGTGTTTTCTCCAAAATTTATATAATTGATAAAAAACTATAAAAGATATTTGAAAAATAAAAGTAATATACAAATTTATTTTTCATTAAATGAAATTTCAATGAAAACAGATAATAAAATTAGTCTTTTAAGGCACTTTAATGAAATAAAATGATAATCTACTAAAAATTAATATTGTATCACTTAATAGTATTTTTTACATATTTAACAAATCTATAGGTGTTAAATATTTTTATACTGTCAATTTAAAAAGGAAAATAGTTTGACAAAAGTATAGGATAAATAAGTAGATATTGTCATCAATAAAGGGAAAAAAAGTATTTAAAAAGTTAAACAAAAAATTGATAATCTAAAATTAATTTTGTTTTTATTAACGAAATTGAAAAGGCATAAAAAATATAGTCTTTTAAGAAATAACAATAAATAATTATAATAAAATTCTTAAAGAAAATTTAAAATATTTGTAAGATTAATGTTATAGGCTTATTAGTTTATATAGTTTATTCGAAATATTTAGGTTATTAAATAATTCAAGTGCAAAAAAATATTCCGAGAATAATCAGAAATTAGATGATTAGTATGATGAAAGAGTAATATCCAAAAAAGATTAGAAAGAGATATGAGAATATATTTTGAAAATTGGTTTTTATGAGTTAAAAATGATAGCTATTAATATATTATAAATTTGTTTAATAAAAATGATAAGGAAAGAATTTAGACTTTTATTATTATCAACAAAAAAGTTTATTGAGCAACTTCCTATATAAAAATAATAAAAGGCATCTATGAATTTAATGAAAATAATATAAGAACCTAAGTCTGAGGAATAGATAATGAAAGAAATAAATTACTAAATAAATTTTCTGAAATTAACAAATCCAAACATTTCTTTTAAACATTTAACTGAAGAGGAAGCTGAAACAGAAAGCATGATATAATAATTGAACGAAGAATAAGAATAGTATTAGTAAAAGGAGGATTTTAATTTGAAAAAGGGGACATATATTTATTAAAATGGAAATTTGATATAAGGATAATCAGAAAAGAGAAAAGAAGTAGATTATTCTAATTGGTATGCAGCTAATGTTGATCCAGATGATTTAAAAAGGTATTTGAGTAGATTAATTTAGACATAAAGAATTGTTAGATAGATAACATTTTAGTGGTCCATTTTGGGAAGGAAAACCAATGCCAAAATCTATATTAGATGAAGAGAATCCGAATACATTGATGTATAGTGATGAACGTCCAGAAAAAGAGTTAAATCCAAATATGAAATAAGAGAAACATGGAAAATTTGAAAAAGTTAAAAGATGATTAATTTAATATTTAATAAAAAATGTAAGCAGCTATGATTGCTCCAAATAAGGTTTAAATAGGGATATAAAATTAAAAATTAGATATTTTTGATGATGGAATACAACTCTAAAAGGCAGGTGGGCTAACAAAAATTCAAGCAATAAGGGTTTTCTTTAAAGAAAATTAGTAATTTGATTCATTCTATATTTCAGTATACGTGGATTTGAAATATTTTACAAATTAAAAGCAGGAGATCTTTTAAAAGCTGGTCACAATGTTCCAAAATCTAAAAAAGAACTATAGAATGTCTTATTAGAAATAGGACCTGATGATTACGTAAGTGAAATTTTTGGTGCATATTAATCTGCAAAAAAAAATAGAATAATTAATATAACATTTATAACTTATAGAGGCAAAGTTTAAACCTTTGGTGGAAAGGGTGACAAATCATTTGGATTTTGTTATCCAGGATCTACATTTGGGGCATTTAAAGGAGGGTAAATTTATATATTTAATTCATATATAGTTACAAGAAATCAGTTGAATGGTTAGAAATAGATGTTATACCATTGCCTGAAGATTTCAAAATAGAAATGGAAAAATTAGGAATATTAAAAATTCAATAAATAAGCATATAGCCTGAGAGAACTTCTTCAAATACTGGATAAGGAGGCTCTCTTATCGTTATACCAAAAATACAAGTAGCTAAACCAATGATTACTGTTTCTACAAACAATACACTCTTAGCAAACTAGTAAAATAAAAATTTATAACAATAACAGCCTTATTAGAATGTTTAATAATAATAATATCCATTATATCAATAATAATAACAATAATAATATCCATATTAATAATAATAATAATATCCATAATAATAGTAATAATAATATCCATATTAATAATAATAATAATATCCATATTAATAATAATAATAATAATATCCTTAATAATAATAATAGTAATAATAATAATATCCGTAATATCCATAATAATAGTAATAATAATATCCTTTTTAATAATAATAATAAACACCTTTTTAACAAAATGTTTACGTTCCATATAACTAATAGCAACCTTAAAATTAGAATGGATAGAATAATAATAGTTATCCAAAATATAATTGATTGAATATAATAAAATAAGAAATATAAGGATTGATTTGAATTTTATTTAAAATATAAAACTCATTTTCTTGCTCTAAGATTAGCTCTAAGTTAGAGGAATTAAGCTTCAGCAGCTTAGGCAGATCCTTATTTAGCATAACTGGCAAAGACATCAGTGGGATCTCCTCCATATTGGTTGAATTCTTCAACTCTTTATTCAACAAAGGTTCTTAATTTGGTTAAGAGTTCAACTTCCTTTCTTCTAGCACCAGTACTATCATTATATTCAGTATTGAAAGCATTGCACATGTCACTAGCATAATTAAGTAAATTTTAGTTTCTGATTCTCTTGCTGGTAGCTGAGTTAATGATATCTTCTTCTTTGGTAATGGTGGCTTATAATTAGGCAATATAAGCTGTTAATTATCCTTGGACATTGACTAAAAGAGTGATAACATCTTAAACTCTGTTCTTTCTAGCTTAAAACACTTCAATTTAGGTGTTTTCGTTATCTGTCAATTCTGAAAGAGCAGCTTATAATTTCTCTCTTAATTCATTTAATAATTATCTGATTCTTTAAATGTTATCAACACTAACGTTTCCGTCACCACCTAATTCAACAAGAACTGACAATAATGGAGCATATTCAGAAGCATTACCAGCTTTTGTGGCTTAAAGGAACATGTTGTTGAAATGTTTTGTGACTTAAACAAAAGAAGCTGAGGCATTGGCGAATTCCTATTGTTTATATTTTATAAAATACATTGACAATTTATTCAGCACCATCAATTAAAGACAATGATGTGTTGATGTTTTGAACTTTCTTATTAAAGTTGGTAGCTCTGTCATTTCTTCTAGTGGTAATGAATTCAATTTAGTCTTCAAGGATTTATTGATAAGTCTTAACTCTGATTAAATCAGCTGTGGCAGAAGCATGAGCAGCTTAAGCTCTTCCTTTGTGTTCTGTAGCTCTAGTTAAGGCATCTACAGCATCTTAGACTTCCTTCTTTCTGAATCCTAATTCATCTCCACATTCTCTTTATTAGACTGTGTAGATATCGTCGTGTTCTGTTTATTCGTTTCTAATGGAAAGAATTAAACTGTTGATATGATCAACCAACAATTAGCCTGGTGATCTTGTTTGGGTTTCAGCGGAAACACACAATAAACCAACTAACACTAAAGCGATGACTTTCATTATTATTAATATTAAAACGGATACTCACATTATTTGCCTTTACGCCATAGTTATACTATTTATTTATGGAACATTTAGTGTTCTTCACTTATTCCTTGACTTTAATTTGAGTTTTCTATTCTTATTGACAATCCTCTACTTTGTGATTAAACTCATATGTCAAGCTTTGATCTACCCTGGATCATTTAAATTATACTAGAGGATCAATTAAAATAATCAAGGGTTGTTACATGCTAAGGTTAAAGTTCATTCAAATTTTAGATGGTATAGTAACATGTAAAGGAATTTGAAGAGATTATATATTAACGTAATCAACCAAATATCAATATCATTTAATGGTTTGAGTATTAAGCATAGATATTTTAAACAATGTAGAACCTAAGCAAATTATAATAGGAGTATCACAATTATCTAAAGTAAATTCTCTCAATACTTCGAACTAAATGCAATAATGAATTTCTATTTGAGTGTATTATGAGAGGCAATAAAATCGATTAGAAATATGTTGATTATTTGATAATCAATTTAGATGGAATATACAACATTGCAAATAAACATCTGATAGAATTAAAGGGTATTTAAAAATTAAAAAGATGGTGTTCTTTAGAATTATTTGGTGGTTTGAATGAATTCAGAGCAATGATATAATTGAAGAATCGAAATTCAAAAAGAGTCATGATAATCAATGGAAAATCTAAAATTGATTGTATGTACCTCATCAATCAATAAGAAGGCTTACCTAATAACACAGTACTCTTTTGTAATCCTAATGGTGGTTATTATGAATATATGTTCTACGACGTAATATTAATAAATATATTTAGTGCAATTGGTTTAGATTCTATGAAAATAATTAAATAAATGTGATAGTTTGGAATTATAGATAATATGGTTAGAGTACTGGTACAATAAATCCAAAGGGTCTTTTATCAGATGCAAATACAGTGGTCAATTATTTTAGAGAACATTACAATATAACACGATTTGGAATATAGGGATACTCTTTAGGTGGGTCAATAGCTAGTGAAGTAGCTTTGGAAAATAATTTGGATTTTTTAATAGTTGATAGAACATTTTCATCAATAGGATAAGTAGCTTCTAAGTGTTTTAGTAGTCATATTAGAATGATACTGAATATCATAACAGATTGGGATAAACCATAATATATGAATTATTGGAATTATAAAGGACATAAATTAATTGTATAAGATTCTAAAGATGAAATAATTCCTTATGTTGCTTAATTGCAGGTAGCAGTAGGAAGAGAATGGTTTAGTCCTTATAAAGAGAAATATTTTAATAAGATTACATCAATGTTAGATTAAGAGTCAGTTAGTTTTTAGAAATTTTTTAATTAAAATATTCTGAATAATTAATAGATGAAAGTCTTATTAGGTAGTTTAAGTCGGGTAGTAAATTTGATATTGAAATTTTATAAATCTGAATAGTAGGTGGAAATTAATTAAGAAAGAACTTTGATAAATATAGATATAAATAATTAGATACAAAATTAAGAAAATTATGTTGAATTGATAAGTGTAGAAGAATTGGAAAGATTATAACCATTATTATATCCAATGATTGAAATAATGTTTTCTTTAAAGTATAGTAATACGGCATTGATAGAACTTTTGATATAGAATTAAGATAATTTTGAAGAGAAAGTTTAATGTTTTTTTGCATGTTGTTTTACTTTTGGAATGCATGATCATCAATATAATTTTACTTAATAGTATTAATTTTATAGATAATCAATGAGTGAGTTTTTAAATTAGGAGAGAAATTAAAATGATTGGGGAAATGTAAATAAATATTTAAAATTTAGTTAAAATTAGATTGTTAGATAATATTAGAACATTTTAATAAGATAGTTGATAGATTTTCTGAATATATGGATGATACATAATAAACTTATAATTAGAATGAATCATCAGATAGAGGAGCTAATATTGAGATGAAATTGACATCACATTATATATCAAAAATTGGATAATTAATTAACGTAGATTGTGGACATAACAATAATTTGAGTGAATTAGATTTTAGTTATGTAAAGGCATTCTTAAGATAGATAGGAATATAATGAATTGATAATCTATTTTAGTATTATGATTTTTTTAACATTATTAGTAGTAATTAAGTATATTCGTTTTTTTATTATTAATAATGAAAATCATAATTTTGATTACCCTTCTGATATGTTCATTTGGTTAACAACCTGAATTTTTATAATAAATAGCATCAAATAGTTTTGGTCGTTAAATATTGTAGACAATTTAGCTTGAACTTACATAAGAGTAAATGTCTTAATTAAATTTTGATTAGAAATGCTGCTAGATAAATATATACAATGTTGAACAAGTTATTCTATGATTTAAGAGATGAAGATGCTAGATCAAGTAAAGCTAACGGAGAAAGGTAGGCTTAATGTGCTGATTAATTTTAATAAATAAATTCAATATAAGAGAAAGCTGTGGTTGCAAAAGCTGATTATGAAAGATAGATTCCAGGAAAATAAGAAGAGTTATTCAATAAATTAACATAAGTTGAATAGAAGAATGCTGAAATTTAAAGAAATGATTAATTATAATTGAACTTCTCTGAATAAAGAAGAAAAGACCATTAATTATATGAATAAAAAAGAGATGAATTAATTGGTTTAATAAATGGATTAAAATAAGCATAATAAATAATTAGATAACTTTAAACATCTCATCCAGGTGGTGCATTGGTTTAATTAAAAGATCATCATGAATAATTATGTAATATTTAATATATCAATAATAGTGAAGAACTATGCATAAAATTCTGAATTTAAGAGTATAACTTCATTACTTATGGAATTATGTTCAGATTCTAAAATACATTCAGATAATGATAATGTATAAGTAATTGTCGATATAATCAATGATCTAATTGAAAGTATCTATGATGTCTAAAAGAGGGAAATGTATGCTGAAGATTGGGCAGAGAAGTTCTTCTAATAAGATTTGTATTTATATTATATCGATATATATTATTAGAATTCGTCTTTAAAAAGAAAATGTTAGATTATCAGGTTAAATAGCAGATGATTAAGCAGCTGCTGAATTTGCTTAATAAAGATTGGATGATCTATAATAATAAGCTTTACTTTAATAAATCATTTTTGATAACAAAGATATAGAAAGAAAATCATTTGAAGTAGCTTGCAAAGAAGACAATAATGCAGCTGAATAAGCTAGAGTTTCTAGAAATGAATAAATCTAAATTGTACTTTAATTGTTGGAACTATTTGAGAACAATTTTAATGATAGAACTAGAGCAGCCCTTTTAGAAATTATTGTCTGATCAAATAATAATTATTCAATCATAAATTCTATTAATTAATTATTATTTCTTAAAATAATCAAAAATCTATTAAATCTTTTTTCTTATTTAAAATTGTTTCATATTCTTCACTACATTCTTTATGAAATATATATTTAAATTTATTTATCACACAACATCTTGGTTCCTTATCTTCATTAGTAACTAATTCTAAACATAAAAAACAAGTAAAATCATTATGAATTGAACATTTATTTTAATCTAAGTTTATTAATTGTTTCTCTACCATTCTTTAACATTCTTTACATTTAATACATGGAAAAAATGGTATTTCTATTTCTTCATCTTCATTGCCCTTCTCTACTTCTTTCTCTTTCATAATCTTTTATTCAATCATATTCTAACAATTTGGATCTATACCTCCCATAGTATAAAACATTTATTTTTAAATTTAATATCCTTTCAAATCTGGAATTTATTAAACTACTTAATCAATTAAATTTTATGTTGTTGCATGACCCTTCTCAATCAAATAATCTTTAGCTTTCTAAATCTTTTCAGCCTATGTAAAATTTACTGGTATTTTCACTTCATCTCCATTTTACTCAAACTTTAATATCGGAATTAATTTTTATTGATTTTTTACTTTTATTATTTATGCTTATAATTTTTAATAATCCACTTTTACTTTATTCTAATACATCCATTTACCTAATGCCACTGCTTTGAACAATTATTATAATCTTTTAAATATTGGATAATGTTTTGACAATTCATCATATAATTCACTAATCTTTTATGCAAATTAATATGATATATCATTTATATCCTAAGCATCTTTATCTTTTAATTAAGAATTAACTCTCTCTATTTATCTTGCTTAACACATTATTTTTAAATCATTCAATATATATTTATTATCTTCTAATTTATATATACATGATTCTGGTACTAACCAAAATCTATAAAATAATCTTGTAAATTATCCCTTACCAAAAGCAATACAAGATTTCAAACCCTTATCAGAAAGTTCCTTTGGATATACAAATGGAGTTTTGCCATCATCTTAAACTCCTAAACTCATCAATTTTAATAAATAATCTGCTTCAAATAATATTTATGCAAATTCTGTATCTTAAATAATATTCCTATTTACAAACTTATCTGGCCAACAAACCTTCTCTTATTACTTGAATTCTTCCTAATTAGGTAATACTATTGGATCTAAACTAAAACAAATTCCCTTATATTAATCATCTAAGTTTGGATCATTATAAACTGATAATACTGTTGCTAAATCTGACAAATGAATATTTTCACTTTTATCTAATATAAATTGAGATGTCACTTTATTAACTCCTTTTATTTTGTTGAATATCTATATATTCATATCTTTCTATATCTTTTCTATTTGATTTTATTGTAATTTATCTATTACTTATTTTTGACTCATAGGCGATTTCTAACTTTAATTTACTTTTGGCTGAATCAATTTAGATTTCATTTCTTTATTTTAAATATTCTTTATAGCTACTTCTTATTAATTATTAGAACCACTCTTAGTTTTATCTATATTTTAAAAACCCTTTAAAATTCGTTCTTAAATTTTATTTATTCTATTATTAAAATCTCTTTCAAATTTCTTACAAAATACTTTCACATCACAAAATTTTTAAAATTATTTTTTTCTAGCTTCAATAATACTTTTTTATAATTTATTTTATTCCATGTTATTCACTATTGAAATAGTATTTTTGTTTAAAACACCATCTAATGAAGAATTACAAGCCTTTTACATTATTAAAGCAGCATTTTAAGGTCCTATATTAATTACCATATCAAAATATTAATAGCAAGTTCCTAAATCTACAATTTTATCACATTTATGTTAAAGAAAAATATCATAATAATATTCTTAAATATCTTCCTTAGTAATTAATGATACATCTCTAATTTAGTATTTTGAATTGTTTTAATTTTTTTATTATTTTTTATTTAACCATTCATTATATTAATCTTAATTTAAGCGACTATTATCTTTTAGATTTGGATACTCCTATATATATACTTAACCACCTTCTAATTCTAAAACATATGGTAAAAGGAGTTAAAATCGTTCCATTAATTACTAGTCGAATCCCATAGAAATTGCTTATAATAAATAAATATTATTAATCAAATAAAATTTTATAATTTATACATTGACATTGTAAAAGATATTTTCAATTTAATATTTTAGAATTTTAAGCTAAGTTTGATAAACTCTTTTCTAGTTAGCTAACCATTTAACTAAAAATAATTATAATTTATTTANATTCTGTATCTTAAATAATATTCCTATTTACAAACTTATCTGGCCAACAAACCTTCTCTTATTACTTGAATTCTTCCTAATTAGGTAATACTATTGGATCTAAACTAAAACAAATTCCCTTATATTAATCATCTAAGTTTGGATCATTATAAACTGATAATACTGTTGCTAAATCTGACAAATGAATATTTTCACTTTTATCTAATATAAATTGAGATGTCACTTTATTAACTCCTTTTATTTTGTTGAATATCTATATATTCATATCTTTCTATATCTTTTCTATTTGATTTTATTGTAATTTATCTATTACTTATTTTTGACTCATAGGCGATTTCTAACTTTAATTTACTTTTGGCTGAATCAATTTAGATTTCATTTCTTTATTTTAAATATTCTTTATAGCTACTTCTTATTAATTATTAGAACCACTCTTAGTTTTATCTATATTTTAAAAACCCTTTAAAATTCGTTCTTAAATTTTATTTATTCTATTATTAAAATCTCTTTCAAATTTCTTACAAAATACTTTCACATCACAAAATTTTTAAAATTATTTTTTTCTAGCTTCAATAATACTTTTTTATAATTTATTTTATTCCATGTTATTCACTATTGAAATAGTATTTTTGTTTAAAACACCATCTAATGAAGAATTACAAGCCTTTTACATTATTAAAGCAGCATTTTAAGGTCCTATATTAATTACCATATCAAAATATTAATAGCAAGTTCCTAAATCTACAATTTTATCACATTTATGTTAAAGAAAAATATCATAATAATATTCTTAAATATCTTCCTTAGTAATTAATGATACATCTCTAATTTAGTATTTTGAATTGTTTTAATTTTTTTATTATTTTTTATTTAACCATTCATTATATTAATCTTAATTTAAGCGACTATTATCTTTTAGATTTGGATACTCCTATATATATACTTAACCACCTTCTAATTCTAAAACATATGGTAAAAGGAGTTAAAATCGTTCCATTAATTACTAGTCGAATCCCATAGAAATTGCTTATAATAAATAAATATTATTAATCAAATAAAATTTTATAATTTATACATTGACATTGTAAAAGATATTTTCAATTTAATATTTTAGAATTTTAAGCTAAGTTTGATAAACTCTTTTCTAGTTAGCTAACCATTTAACTAAAAATAATTATAATTTATTTACTTTAAAACTTTTTCATCAGCTTAACTAACATTTACTAAACTTTAATCAAGATTATCAGCATCCTTTTTTAATTTTCTTTAAAGTTCTTGTTATGCTCTACGTACTAGTTCATTTGACATTTTTTCTAAAGATTTTTATTCATTTAATTGTTATGTTGATTTTATTAATTATTTAAATCTAAAATCTTTTAATCTCTCTTATCTTTAATAATTTTCAATAAGATCTTATTATTTTAATTTCATTTTTTCTTTTTTTATATATTTTTAATTTTCTAATTCCTCTTTTCTTTTTTCTGAATAATCTTCAAGTAATTGAAATTTCTTTTATAAATTATCAACTTTTTCAAATTATTAAGATTTAATATTCTTGATACTTTTTTCAATTTTTTTTCTTCTCAATTTTTCTTCTTTAATCCTCAATTATTCCTCCTTTTCTCTTGATTATCTAAGTGCTATTAAGAAAAAGATAACAAAATTTACCTTTTAAATCCTCTTCTTTATGAGCTAATTTCTTTACAATTTATTACATTAAAGTATTTTCTCTTTATTATGTCTTAAGTTTATATTATCTTAATTTTTCTTCATGTAAAGTACTTCTCATAGTTAATCTTTCTAATTTAGATTCCCATATTTATCTATCTTTATTTTAAGATGTTTCAGCCCATTTTTATTCTATCTAATTCATAGTAGAAGCCAAGTGTAAATTATATTCTTTATCTTAAATTTATTTTCTTTATTAAATTTAATGTCTTCTTTCTTAATATCTTCTCTCTTATTCTTCCAATTCTTTCTTTTATTATAATTCATCTTCTTCTAATTTTTTACGACTAATTAATAAATATAAAAAATAAGTTACATTTTCTCAAATTTCTCTGCCTACTTCTTTTTATCTTCAAGTAATTTTCTTTATTTATCCTTTTCTTTTTCTTTAATTTCATTAAACTTTTTCTATGCTGCACGCTTTAATTCTTTCTTTCTAATTTCTTTCTCATGTGCTATTCTTTATTGCAATTCTTCTATCTTCTTCTCTCTTTCATTCATATCCTATTACAATTTCTATCTTTTTTTTTCATTATCTAATTAATGTTGCACTTCCTTCGCTTTTACTTGCAACTATTTTTTATATTTAGTAATTTCCTTCTCTAATTGTTACTCTAATACAAGAATAGGATCTTCATCATCAAATGATAGATATGATGCATCCTTTTCTTCATTATTGATGTTACTCATCTTTTTATTATACGTTTCAATCAAATCATTCACTAAACTTAAATATCCATATTTAAATACTCTTCATCTTTCTAAAAGCTTTTCTCTAGATGTAGATTAGTTATTGCCTTTTATTTCTTTATTATCACTTTACGCATCTTGCTTATTTCTTACAAAGCACCTATTTTAATCCATTTTCCATTTTACTTTCAGTCTTTTTCATGTAATGATCATATCTCATTTTTTATACATTCTCACTTAAACCTGGTTCTGCAAACTCTTCAAGATTCCTACATTATAATCATATCATTAATTTACTTTAATTAAAATATTTGAGGATCATAACCTAAAGCTAAACAAGCTTCTCTTGTTTTTGGTGAGTCTGGCTTTATTGTAAAAGTCTTCCTTGTATGTGAAAATACAATCCCTCTCCTTGTATTACGATGTGTCTGATCTAACAAGTTTTCCATGTTCATTTTTTATTTATTTTTATATTTATATACTTTAATCAACTATTCAATTTACTTTATTCTAAATGGAGAATTCTAAATTAATCACTAAATCTTTTTTTTTCTTTTTATTCATTTTCTAAATCAATTATACATGTTTTAATCGATAAAAAAAATTTATATTTTTCACACCTCCTTTTCTATTCTAAAAATTCATCCTTCTTAACTCATCATTCTTAACTACAATAATAAATTAATATATATTTCAATCCCAATAAATTAAATTATTTATATTATTAAATAGATGTTTGTTAATATCATTTTATGAGTTATTTCCTCATCTAAAATTCCATTTATGTTTAGATTGAATATCTGATTGATATTTTTCGATTAATTTATCATGTTCATAATATAACGGATCAAGCTTTTATTTGTTATACCTTTTACAAAATTTTTTGAATTTTTTCTTAGCATCCTTATATGACAGATCTTCAAAATGAGTGTTTTCTTTTTTCATTAACCAAATGCAAAAAATGTCATTCAAACGGAAATAATCATCTTCATCAATCTTCTGAAATTCACTCATCAAGAAACAACTTATTATTATTTTATTATATATTTAAGTTTTATTGTTTCATAATATTCAAAAATATATCTAATCATAAAATTCATTATAATATTAGATTTTATATAATACTTAAAAAGCCTAAAATGACAGCAAAGCTAATGAGAAAATTAAACTGATAAAATTAAATTTTATTAATCTATTAGATTTTCTATTTTATATCATTAATTTCTAAAGAAGGTTATATCTTAACACATGATTATTTTCTTATTACCTCTTTTTATGGCTAATGAAAGACATATTTCTTAAAATTTTAGATTCTAAAACTAACTGCTTTATTCAAGACTAAAATTAATTATTTAATTGACAATTCAATAGTCATAATTAT
>CAJJDN010000148.1:22855-111263 GCA_905182985.1 Paramecium sonneborni | reverse complement strand
TTTTATTCATTTTCTAAATCAATTATACATGTTTTAATCGATAAAAAAAATTTATATTTTTCACACCTCCTTTTCTATTCTAAAAATTCATCCTTCTTAACTCATCATTCTTAACTACAATAATAAATTAATATATATTTCAATCCCAATAAATTAAATTATTTATATTATTAAATAGATGTTTGTTAATATCATTTTATGAGTTATTTCCTCATCTAAAATTCCATTTATGTTTAGATTGAATATCTGATTGATATTTTTCGATTAATTTATCATGTTCATAATATAACGGATCAAGCTTTTATTTGTTATACCTTTTACAAAATTTTTTGAATTTTTTCTTAGCATCCTTATATGACAGATCTTCAAAATGAGTGTTTTCTTTTTTCATTAACCAAATGCAAAAAATGTCATTCAAACGGAAATAATCATCTTCATCAATCTTCTGAAATTCACTCATCAAGAAACAACTTATTATTATTTTATTATATATTTAAGTTTTATTGTTTCATAATATTCAAAAATATATCTAATCATAAAATTCATTATAATATTAGATTTTATATAATACTTAAAAAGCCTAAAATGACAGCAAAGCTAATGAGAAAATTAAACTGATAAAATTAAATTTTATTAATCTATTAGATTTTCTATTTTATATCATTAATTTCTAAAGAAGGTTATATCTTAACACATGATTATTTTCTTATTACCTCTTTTTATGGCTAATGAAAGACATATTTCTTAAAATTTTAGATTCTAAAACTAACTGCTTTATTCAAGACTAAAATTAATTATTTAATTGACAATTCAATAGTCATAATTATTTTACTACAATCCTTTCATTTCTAAATTCATTACTAATTTATAATTTTAAATCATAAAAATCATTAAAATTTTAGAAAATTTTATATTTTAAAACAATCCTTTTCATAATCATAATGAATTTTAAATATTCCATTCATATTACTAATATGAGGTAGAATGAATAAAATTAAAAATTAAATTTATTAGAAAATTAAAATAAATTTACAAAATAGTTGTATATCTGTGCATTTCATTTTTTGGAGTAAAAATTTTAATAAAAGTCCAATATAAGAATTGAATACATAATACGGGTTTTTTTGTTGATTGTTCATCTTATAATCATTCTATATTTCGTTACTCTTATGGAATTGTAGTATATAATTGAAAAAAGATTAATTATAAATAGTAAAAATTAAAATTTAAAAAAAAGAAATTTTAAATAATTTTTAAACAAATACAATTTATAAAGTTATCATTACTATTAATCGGTTAATTAAAGATCTGGTGTGATTTCATCTATTTACATTACAAAATCATCTTCAAAGTCATCCATGATTAATTGTCCAACTTATGGTTATGAGGCTGCTTTTAAAAATTGATCATCTAATTCGTTATTTTATAAAATAGTTGTGGACATTTAATTAAAACCTACAGTATTTAATGGATTTGTAGATAAGGAAATATATCTGATCAATGTAGTATTGTCATCTTCATATTTATCTAATAGTTCTTTAATTATAAAGAGCCCTTTTCTAGGTATAGATTTAATAGGTTTTTGAGACATCTTATTATCATATTCTAAATTATTATTATCATTTAATAATTTTTGTTACAATTATTCAATTTATTATTGTTTTTATTATTTTTATTTAAGTTTCTAAGATAGATAGATTATAAAAATACCATTTTTAAAAGCATTTTTTATTCATCAAATTTTTATAATTTTTTGGATTCTCTTCTACTATTTTATATGAAATAATCTAAAATATCTGTATTTGCTAATTCTGGATTACTCTAATTAAAATTTATTAAAATACGCGTAAATTGAATTTAAGTAGATTTCTAAATTTTTTTTTCTATTTTCAATTTCCTGTGGATCATCATTGGTAATTCCAAAAATTTTTCTTTTAGGGAATTCAGGAATATTAGATTTGATTTGTTCTTTGAGTGCTTAATGAATATCTCTTAAATCTGAATATCTAGTTTTGAATCTCCATTTAGTTTTATTAAAATTGTCAATAACTTATACATAATATAGTACAAACATGTCTAATTATTAAAATTAATCAATAATAAAATTGTATTATTGTTAAGGTCTAAGTTTTATAAAATTTTATTACTTATCCAATAAAAATTAATTGAGTTCACTTTTATCATCATTGATATCAGGTAACATAGATTTCAAACATGGTATAGAATAGAGTTTATCAATTTTAAGTAGTTGGTTAAAATAATCTTACAAATCAGTTCTCTAAAATATTGAATATATGAATGAGTACACGTCTCAAAATGCCTTATTCAGAATCATTATGACTACCAAATAGTTTCTTACCAGGAAATGAAGGTAAAGTAACTGCTAGACGTAATTGCTATGATGACTTATCCAATTTGAAATGTAATTTCTCAGCATCTGAATATCTAAGATGTTAGACTTTTGCAGAACAATAAGAGTGTGAGACAAAAATAACCACATAGACAATCTTTTTATTTACTATTTTGTGGTGTGGAATTCTACAGCTGAATTCATAATTAGAGTACATTATATTATTAAAATGAAAATAATTTGTTGAATAAAATAATCAACCAACTTTGTATAATACTCTAGAAGTAAAAACCTCTTACTAACTCTTTTCTTTATTATTTAAATATTAGATAGCAACATTGATAATCAAAATAATAATCTAGAAATAAAATGTTAAACCCAGTTCAAAAAATGCTTTTACAAATCTATGAAATCTAACCTTAACTATTTTTATCCAAACTTAGAAATATTGAATATATAGTTTATCAGTAACAAAGATATTATAATGTTTGATTAGTAACTGAAAACATTTTAATAGGAAGTGTCATTGATACTGCTGCAGTACTTACTTAAACTCTCTTTAATTTAAATAATAACATAATCACACAATTTAAGCTACTCAACCCAACAAAATCTAAAAATATAACAAAAATAAATAATAAATATTTACAAAAAATATCAAATTTCTTTGTAATAACCAGAATAATAAATAATATTATTTATTAATAATTTCTATCCTTGTAATATTAAGTTTCTAAATAAATTTAAGATAATTTTAACTTTTAAATTTTTGGAATTGATATTTATAAATTAAAAATTGTTCAGACTTTATTAACTGAAAATATCCTTATTTTGATAAAAATAATTTATAGACTTAATCTTTTGTTTATCTTTTTTTTAAATCATTATCCGAAATTTCTTAAGGTTGTACCTATTCAAGTATTTAGTTTTTGAATTAGTCGATACCTACTAAAGGATTTAATTTCTTATAATTTGTAACCATCAATTTCAATAAAGATATTATAATGTTGATATAAAATATCTATTAATAATTTATCTCCATTAAATATAATTCTACTCTTAAATCATCCTTTTATTATATTATTCTTCTATAAATCATTTAATCATTGGTATTACAATAATTTAATTAGTTAATTTATTTCTTTCTTTATCTTAAAGTCTCTACATCAATGATGAATAATTTTATACTTTCTATCTAGGATTGGATACAAGTACAAAATAAATTAAAAAAATGTCCTACACTTTGATATTTGTTATTTATATTTTAAGTAATTATTAATTATTAATTATTAACTATTTGTAATTAAGTTTTTATTCAACAAAATTTTATAATTGTTCAATATATATCAATCTAATTACAATTTATCCATTTCAGAATAACTCTTTTATCCAGACTTTTATGGGGACACCTATACTATCTCAATTTAGTATTATGGTTATGATTATTTATCTTTCATTAATTATTAACTAGTAAATCAATGGAAAAATACTTTTAATTTACACAATAACAAAATTAAATTATCTAGTATTCAAATAATCCCACACATACTTATTCTTTATTTATCTCCTTCTTTAAAAAACATTCTATTGGATCATTTATTGATGCTTCTATATTATCTCTTACTCGTTTAGTTTTTATCGAAGAGGCTGATTCAGTAAATTGAAAATGTCCTATCTCAATCTAATTCTATTTTATTTTTATTTACATCCTCATTTTATTTAATTTTATTGAGAGTAAACTTTATTGTAAAGAGATCCTAAGAAACTAATAATCCAGTCAAAGAACCTAGAAAATCATTCAATTACAAAGATTTTGATTCTCCTAAATATTTTTATTCATTAAATGCTTTCACTTAAAAATATGGTGGATTATTTCTATTATTACTAAACTTTGAAAACAACCTCATTTACAAAGGAATTATAAATAAGAATTTATTTTATTTTCCTATTTGTCTCAAAAAATTCAAATTCTAATACTTTGATCCTTCAAATCCTTTTCCTAAAATTTCCTATATTTATTAATTCAAAACATCCTAAGTTGTTTATTATTTTTATTTATGAAATCTCTACATGATTTTAAGATCCGATTTATGATTCTCATAATCCTATTGATGTCTCTAAGAATTTATAACTGATGGAAGTGAATATATTCTTGTTGCTAAGCTTTTGTTTTCATTATTTATAGTTTACAAGTACATATTTACCTTAGAACTTCTATTAATTGAACGTGTTGTTGTTTATAATACATTATTTGTTGACTTGTTATTTCTATTTATTAGTTTTAACATCAAATTTTTATCAATTCTAGATTTCTCAATGTTCTATTCTTATGTATAGAATTATTAAGTTAATTTAATCTATTCATGTTTGTGTTTTAATTTTTACATTATAACATCAGAATTCAATTGCAATGGCTATAATAATTATTTTTTTATTTTAGTACTTATGACAATATCTCTTTCAACTTGTTTCTATGGAATTATTATTGTCTCTCTTGATTCTTTTCATATATAACATCTTTGATTAAATAAGTACTTTTCATATATGATCTTGCTTTAAGTATAATATACTATTAAATATAAATTAATATTATCAAATCCTCAATTTCCATATAATATTAAATATCATTATATTCAAAGTAACCATTGTTTACTAGAAAATCATTATACTTGAAAATTGATAGGAAATTGAAAAATAAAATTTCATACAGAGAACTAGCATCATTATTATGTTTTATAATTATTAAAAATTACTTTGGAAGATTTCATTTCAAAATAAAAAGAAATTTGATTAAATTTTTGTGCTTCTATATTTGAAGATTTGATATTCTAAATTTTAAATGTCAATTGATTATATTTATTAAAAATAATCTGATTCCAAAATTTTTGAAAAATTACAATAATATTTTAATAAAAATATATAATTTAATAAGATTATGAGCCTAATTTATATTTTTTACCTAAACATATTTAATGGATTTTATATTAATTTATTGACCAACAAAACTTTGATTAGTCATAATCATTTGTTATTTAGTTAATAAAATTTGTTTAAAAAAAATTATATTTATAACTAAGAATTCATTAATATTAATTAATTACCATTAATACAAGATAGATTTAAAACAAGAGAAATAATATGTATTATTTCTTATTTACAAAGTAAAAAAAAATAAAATAATCATATAATCTAATATATTGAGAGGTAAATATGAAATTTGATAGTGAATAATAAAAATATTTTATATAATTTTTAGAATGTGCAATCTTATTTTTTGCTGATTCTTATTTTATAAATAGATAATGATAATAATTAATTAATGAGTAGTTTAGTTAGAAATCAATCATCAACTAAAATAAATTTTAAGAAGCTGATTAAGAAACTGATAATGAAAATGAATAGAGAATTGGATAGAAATCAAGAAGAAGCTGCATTTCATATAAATCGAGGAGCGTTAACTTGTTTTACAACATTATGCAACACTTTGAGTATAAATAATCGAGTGATGTAAGTTTTAATGTTGTAATTAGTGAAGTAAATTTATCAGGATGCAACATAAATGTTTATTATGCAATTGAGATCAGTGGCTTAATATAAAAAAATACAAATATTTAAATATTAAATTTAGGGAGCTGTAGAATAAACTCTTTTGGGCTTAGTTGTATATTTAAAGCAGTATATATATTATTTAATTTAAACCAGTTGATAGATCATACAGGACTGAAGATCTTAAATTTATTTAATAATTAAGCATTCACACCAGCAATAGTTTAAGATTTTTGTAGATATGTTTTAAGTGGAAAAAATTAATTATAAGAGATAAATTTATCTCATTGTAATATTGAAAATTCTTTATTAGCATTAATATTTGATAATACTCATCATTTAAGTTCCTTAAGGTATGTAAAGTGATGTTTAAAATATAGGCGTATAAAATTATCATTGATGTGTTTAAATTCTGAAGGAATAATAGCCTTATCAAGTATGATGCTTAAATATACAGGTAAATTAAATCTGGATTATTTGGATATTTCATATAATCAAATAAAAAATGATGGAATTGAATTATTAGCTAAAGGATTATTTATGTCAGTTAGGTAGATTAGAATAAAGTCATTAAATTTAAATGGAAATCATATTTCATAGCCAGAATTCTTAGAATAAATAATTTTAAAAATGCAATTAGAGGAATTACATTTAGCTCATAATTAATTAATTGAATTTTAAAATTAGTAAGTTCTAAATTTAAAATTATTGAGAGTTGATTTATCATATAATAGAATAGAGGAAATACCAAACAACTTTTTTCTAAATGTATTTTACTTAAATCTTTCAAATAATTAAATTTAAACTGAAGGAGCATATTAAATTAGTTAAGTATTAAGTTCTGAAAAAGTTAGATGGATGTATTTAGATTTGACTAATAATTAAATTAAAACTAAAGGTTTTATTTCTATTATTTATGCATTAATTGAAAATACAAGTTTAATAAGTTTATCGGTTTCAAAAAATTAAATTAATGGTGAAGGTATATTAGTCTATATTTTTAATCATGAATAAATTAGATTATAATATTTAGATATCTCTCACAATTAATTAAGATATGACTTAGTTTATGCATTAATATCAATGATGAAAGAATCAAGATTAAAATCATTAATTTTATCTTAACTCTTTAAAGATGAAAATGAGATTTAAAGTGGTAAATAGGAGTATTTTGAAATTAAATGTACAAATCTAAAGGAATTAGATTTCAGTTATAATCATAAAATTATGCTGCCAATATTAGAATCACTTAGTAAATAGTATAATAGAATTGAATATCTCAATTTAAATGCATGTGGATTGAATTAAACTATTTTAATTGAAAGATTGAGTATTCTTATTGAAAAAACATATAATTTGACGACTCTTTAAATAGCCTAAAACAATCTAGGAACTTTAAATTAATAAGCATTAGAATAAATTAGTAATGCTCTTAGTAAAAATTCAACGCTTTTAAATTTAAATCTTTCAAGTAATAAATTAAAAAACTAAATATAACATTTGATACATGGAATATAAAATTGTTGTTCATTAAGAAATTTAAATATCAGTAATAATTTAATTGATGAAAATGAAATTACTGTTATAAAATTACCATTATTATTTAAAAATCGAAACTTATAAATTGTTGATTTATCTAATAATTGGATTCATGGTAAAATTCTATAAAATATTAAAAATTGTATATAAAAGATGCATTCATAATTCCCTCAATTAATATTATCTAATCTCAAACTTACTGCTGATGATTTATTAATTTTATCAGATATTATATCTGATATATATTCTTTTAAAGTATTAGATATTAGTTTCAATCATTCCATTGATTATATGAATAATTTTGAAGCATTAATTGATAATAAAGAAGTGAAATCATTAACAATTAATAAAATATAATGTAGATTAGAATCTTATTAATTTTTGTAATAAATACTAAAATAAAATAAAGATTCGTTAAAAGTAATAGAAATATCGAATACTTTAATATCATAAAATTATTTACTTACTTTGCTAAATGGAATGTCTTACACTAAATAGTTGAAATCCCTAATTTTTGAATATTAATTAATAGAATAGAAGGAAATTCTTGATGCCTTTTCTAATCTAATAAAGATTAAAGCTCTTGCAAATCTTTAACATTTGATTATAAAAAAATCATCAATGTAGATTGAATTTTTTGTTATTTTGAAATAACTGCTCTAATAAACTGATCAATTAATAGAACTTGATATAAGTGAAAATAGAATAAATAAATAAAAATTTGAAATTTTATGTGAAGGAATTTCTTCTAATAATAGTTTAATTACTTTGAATCTATCAAATATCAAATTAGATGATTAAAAATGCAGATTATTAATTGAATCTCTATCAAATAATAAAACAATATAACAACTTGAATTATCAAGAAATAATATTACCTAAGAAAGCTATTATAATTTTTTTGACATTTTTAAAAATAACATATATTAGTTAAAAAAATTAAAATTCTCCAAAACTAAAAAGTAATCACTTCTAAGAGTACTTCCTGAATATAAATATGACTTTTTAATTAATTTTAAATAGCCTGAATAATCAATGTTTCTATTTTTAAATTTGCTTCAACTTGATTTATCGCGAGTAAAATATTAATTACCATGTTTATAATAATTAATAAATAGAATTAGACCTAACTAAATATTTTAAAATGTGATAGTGATAATTTTCAATGAATGTCAATTTGAAGATGATCATTGTGAACTATTACTGGAATTGTTAGCAAATTAAATAAAACTATAAGAATTATCTTTATCAACAAATAATATTACTTCTAAAGGATATAACATGCTTTTTAATTTTATATTAGAAAATAAAAGTAAATTAAGAAAATTAGTAATTTCTAGGTAAATATAAATATAATTAAATTTAGTAATTGTATAGATTCTCCTATTCTCTCTAAAAAATGTTTATAAAAGTTAACTCATTTTAATTTGCTAATAATTGATAATAATAAGGTTATTGGAAATTAATATTTGATAGAGTTCATGAAAATGAATCCAGGATTATATATTTATAATTCATGGAGTTGCATATCTGAAGAGTTAGCAATTTAGTTAATAGAATAATATGTGTAATATAGTGTGAATTATAATATAAAAATCACTCCTTTTTACTTGAAAAGTCTTATAATTAGAGATTCAAATTTGACGGATATTTTTTTAATTTTATTTGGTTAAAAATATTTTCACTTTTAATATTTGGAAGTTATTGATTTTTCAGGGAGTACTAAATTATGTACAAGTGTTGGAAAGATACATATGTATATCAGCATGATAAATGAATAATTTAAGGAATACAATCTTATTGATGGTAAAATAGATAATGAGGAAAGAATAATTAACATTTTTGATGATGGAATATTATAATGTTCCTTAATAAAACTTAAGAATTACTTCTTGAAAAATAGAAGTTTTGGAAAATGGATTATTTAATTAATAAATACAAATTAATGTTAATATACAGATTTTAAGTTAAGTAGCTCTTTATATAGATTTTTAAGATAAAAAAAACTCTAAATTAAAACTTATTGTTTTATTCAAATGCTATCATCACCTATTTAAGCATTTTTGAGTCTCATTGTAGGATTTTATTTTAATCATATAGTAGATCCAAAATAAGTCAATATAAATTGTGAAGGAAGGAATTACTGCTATTTTAGTAGTTATAATTTATATATAACAGTAATATCAATTATATATTTAATTATCACATTTTATGTTTAAGCATTGAACTTATATGTAGCAATCAAAATCAGATTAGAAGCAATTCCTGATTATTGTATTAGAACATTTGAAGAAAAGTAATCTTAAATGTACAAATATCCTCTTAGACATGAATTAATGTTATTTTTTATGCAGTTTTTCATCTAAATAGATTATTATTTTGAATGTTAAATTATGGGATTTTGTGGTAGTTTTATAAATTACTTACAGGAATAAAATATTAAAACTGAATTGTAATTCAAATTTTTTGTGCTTTTATTTGTTTTATCATCAATAACAATGATAAAATTTATGATTGTTACTTATACAAATTATTATAATATGCATTGTCTATTTAAAAATTTGGATGCAGATTAGGCAACTTTTTTCTCTTATATATGGAAGATGAGTGAGAAGAATTATGTTTTAGAGAATGTGCTAAGATAATTTTGCCCATAAATTGGAATTTAAATCAAAAGATATTTATTAAATAGTAGATAAATTTCTGAATTTTTATAAGCTTTGTTAATTTATTTCCCTTTAATAGTATGTATTGGAATTTATTACAATTTATCCAAATCATATTATACATCTTAACATGAAAGTTTTATTATTCCTTCAGTATACATCATCTTTTTGTTTGGATATATAAGAGTAATTTTCGGATTCTTTTATCATTTAAATGTTGCACTTAATTCTCGACCTCCCTAAGTTAATGGATTTGACTTAAATCATACTCTACTTTAAAGAAAATATTAACAATTTTATAAAGAGTAAGAGAAATACATAAGTTAAGATGTACATTAATAAACTAATTTATTCAGTTAAGATACTAGTAAAAGATTGAAAAATGAAAAGAAGTTTTTTATAAAGAAAAATACAATATAGTTTTGAGTTATTATGTATTTATTATATATATAAATTATAAAAAAGTTAAGAATAACTTTATTATATGTTTCCAATATGGAAAGATCTATATTATTAATGATATAATTAGATTAGACTAACACAAATTAATTAATGTAGGTACCCAATCATATTAAAAATAATATTTAAGTAATTTATCAACATCAAATCTTTATCAATTTTACTTAATTTTTATACATATATTTATTCCTTAAATTCTGAGATTATTCTAAATAATCAAAAAAGATCAATCAACTTAATATTACTGAGAAATAGAATGAGAAACCAAGACATATTATATATATAGAAAAATAAAAATTGAGCACCATTGATACTTTGAAAACAGAATGGATGATTTATAAGTTGAATTAGCAAAGTTATAATTTGAATTATGCTAATGTTATATTTATAATATTTAAATATAAACTTCTTTTTTGTGACTACTTTTTTCAATACAATTTATCTTAATCACATTCTATGCTACATAAGATAAATTCATTATTTTGATGTGTTTGATCAATATCTTTCATTAATCGAAAAATCTCTATCTTAGATTTTAAGCCATGTGACTTTCAAAATTCAACTCATATTATATAGATACTATTTAATAAAATGAAAATTTGAGATAGAAGATTTTTATTTTATTAATAATATAAAATTATAAAATCACAATTACAAAGTCATAGTTAAATTGCTTAATCTGTTTATATATTTGATTATTGTAGTTACCATTATTATTTTATATAGATTTCTGTTGAAAAGTAAACTAAAAGACTAAAAAGAAATAATCCAAATGCTTATTTGAATCTTCTTTGACTAAATTTTGTTGTAGCCCAAATATATGGTATCAATGTTATAAGAGTTGGTACAATTGCATAAATATTCTCAATTACTGCTTTAATTGTATTATTCAAAAGATTGAATAATAAAAAATATACCATCAATCTAAAACAGTCCTATCTTGAAATTATATAAAAAAGACTATTTGTTTTTTTAATCGTAGGCACTCCTGCCCAAGAAAATTGAGCACATAACACTATCAAATTAATTGAACTGTAATCAAATAAATTCTAAATTATATATATATTGTTTACACTATATTATCCAGTTCCTTTTAATGTAATTTCTCCATTTATCAATAATACATTTGTTGTTATAAATAAACTTAGCATACTCTATAATCCTTTATCACTTAATATATAATAAAGGGAACATTCAATTAACCATATTAATATCAATCCGATTAGCATTTACATACTAGCCATTGAAAACTCCATAAAATAATAAAAAAAGTAAGTCAATATTGAAATCAATCCCAATAAAGAACAAATTAATTCCACAATGATTTTTAATGAATTCTCTTTTGTTTTTGGATTTTATTCAAAGGTATTTAAAAATAATCCCAAAAAATTAATAAACACTATCAACATACAATAATAAGTAAATCTTTCTTAATTTTGTTCACCTTTCTCTTCCTTACAGTAAACATAAAGTAAAGCTGTTATCTAACTTAGCATTTTTTTGTATTTTTATTATTAGTTTCTTTAAATTATTTTTTTATTTTCCTTCAAGGAACCTGATAAAATATGATCATTATATAATTAAAATGATTTTAGATTTTGATTAAGAAATTATATCTCAAAGAAGAAATAAACTTAGAATCTTGTTAAATAAACCAAATCAAAAATAACAATTTTGTCAGCATTAATATTAGATTATAAAATAGGTCTTAGAGCCTCCAAAAAGAATTTTTTCATATTCTCGATCAATTAGACATTTTTAAGAAATTATGTCGAAAACAGGTTCAATAAGTGTAAATGAAAAGGCAAAAACACTATTTATAAAATAAAATAAAACAATCAATTAAAAATAACGCAGCGATACTATAAAAGACACAAATTGTAAATCTATTTAAACAGATGAATTAATAATGGAAGAATAAGGATATAAAATAGATCAAACTTAAAGATTTATATAGGAATCTCCATATATTAGAAAAAGAAAGTTTGCAAATAATATAAATTTGAAAGATTCAAAATAATTATATAAAAAGAGAGCTATTGAATAAAGTATATCATTAACTCCTCAAACAGGAAGAAATATTAATCAATCATAATTTCAAAATGAAATTCTATAATAAAAAGTTGAGTTAATGTTACCCTTATATGATAGATCTACACATTTTTTGAGTAAAAAAAAACATTTAAAAATAAAACTTGATAAATTAGATAAGCTAGATGCAATATTTGCAACAGCCACTAATAGATTTTGAAATACATTTTTGAAATCCTAATGTGTACTCAATTTATGTGAATAACCTTTCACATTTTAATAATAAAAATAATTAATAATTTTTTATCATTTATGAATATATTTCATATTTCCAATAAGTTATTTTTCAATAAATGAGAATTCTATGATATCAAGACATTCTTGATTTGTTTCATATTCAACTTTATCTCCTTTGAAACCTAGATTTCTATATCCAGTTATTTTCATTCCTTCAGGAATTTTGATAGATTTAATATCAAATTCTATTTTAGCCTAAATATGAAAATAAATAAATTACATTGGTTAAGGAATCTAAATTATCACAAATATTTTGTGATAATCCTTTGTAATTACATTCACTAAAGACTTAGATACATTCTTTGAGTGGTGAATAAAGAAGTAAAAATTCTCTAAATCCCCATGATGCTTCATTAGCTTCTTTTTAAAGGGTACTTCTAATATCAAATATTAATTCTGGAGAAGTATGAGTAATTATTTTATCAATTTTAATAATTCTTTCCTTCCAATTATTATTTTAATTTCCACAGATATCAGTTTATGGAGGATCATTCCACCCTAAAAACTATGTCCATTATTCTTCTTAATTAATAAATATAGATAGTTCTTCTCCATCCCAATTATCAATTTTATATATAGTAACTATAATTCTTATATAATCATGTTTAGGTAGTGTAAACTTTTTGGTTACTGTAGTTTTCTTTAATATATATATTTATATTAATACTTTTCCAAAAGATTAATATCCTCCAATTAGATACATATCAAAACATTTAGTAATAGGAGGATTTGGACCATTAGGATCAATTTCTTAAAAATTCCAACCTTCTATTTTTTAAAAAGATTCTTAATCAAAAAATTCTTTAGATGATATATACCATTCATTTTTATTAAGACATTTTCCATTAGATAATGTATGTGTAGGATGACATTTTGTACATTCATTTTCAGCATTACCAACACATTCATCACAAAATTTAGTGCATTATGCAGAAAATAAAAAGAAATCTCTTATACCCCATGATTAAATATTTGAATCTTTAGTTAAAGAGCTAGAAAATGATATTTTAATAGAAGGATTTGAATGTTTTTATAATATTTCTACTGCTACAATTTTTTCACCATAACCTGAAGTATTAGATTTTCTATAAAATAAATAATATTTATATATTATACCCACATAATTCTATTCCATCAGTTTTCTAAAATGCTATTTTTTTAATTTCTTTATCATCAATTTTAATATAAAATTCATCATTATCCCAAAGATCAATCTTATTTATTAAATTAAATTACTTTCCAAAATGTAAATTTAATCATTATTTTATAATGAGGAGCAATATTTATAAAAGATTTGGACAACGTTGATTTAACTCCAAAATTTTCATATCCTCCAAAAATAACAATACCAGAACATTCATATGCTTTCTCTTTTCCATTTTCTAAAATCCATCCTTCTAATTTTGTATCTATATGAAACCAACTTAATGCTTCTTAGTTCCAATTTTAACATTCCTAAACATTATCATTATGACATATTCCACATTAAGACGGACATGATAATAATTATATTTTAACTTATCTAAATCCCCATGATTATATATCTGCTTATCCTTATTAATTTGATGATAAAATAATTGTTAAAGTAGGAGAATTATGAACAATCTCAAATTCTATATCAAATATCTTATCACTATGTTTTGATTCTTAACCACCACATAATCTTATTCCTCCATCTATATATCCCCATTTCATTTCCCAAGGTACACCATCTATATATATTGAAAATATATTGTTTTCCCATTCACCTAGTCTATTTTTAATTAACAGATATACTTCCAAAGCTAAAAATTCAATTTCAATTTATAATGTGGAGCCAATTTTATAAATTTTGTTGCAGTTGTCTTTTATCCAAATGTTTTTAATCCTCCTATTATCGTTTTTTCATTACATTTTGTTATTATATCAGAAGTTGCTTAGAATTAATTTTAAATTAGCCAACCTATATAAATTTTAACATTAATTTACCATCTAAATCTGAAAAGGAATCATCTACAAATGCCTCATAACTATTAATCCATTAAGATAGGGACACTACTAAAAAAGTAAGCAATAATAATTTCATTTAGAATTAAAAACGAATATATTTTCATATTTATGAATTATTTAGTATTCTAGTAACGCTAAGCCTATTATTATTGAACACATTAGACTTATCAATATTTTAATATTATTATGGACTATATATGTTCTTACTCTAATTTTGTTGTTCTTCTATTTGACTTGCACTTATATACTTACTTTAATGATCTTGAGAAGAATTTAAAGAAGACTATATTATTATTAAATTATATACTTATTTTGTCATATCATTATATCCTTAAGGAATATATCGTTTTCTCTCTAAAAAATCATTCTAAAAAAATGTTTTTAACTCTTCGTTTGGATTAAACATTGAAAATGTACTACTAACTGAACTTCTATTGAAATCATTAGATCTTTTAAAATCACTCTCTTATTATTTACCCATACTTTATGGTCTTAATTAATATTTTAATTTAGGAGAATATTGATTAACCATCTATTATTTATATTTACTATAAATTAATCTATTATCCTATATTTAAGGACTCACTATAAAATTGCTAACTCCATTTGAATTTGTCATTGACACTGATCCTTAAAATTAATTTAATGGATTTAAACTCTAAGATTTTTATTCTGAATCTTATAATGGTGAAATTTGATTATTCTATTATTATTTATAAAAACTATTATTTTAAAATGTTCTTTTATTTATTGAATCATTTAGTTCTTAATTTTTTACTTAACTATTCTCCTCTTAATAATCATCTGAAATATTCTTCATTTTATTAGATGAATTAATAAAAGATCTTCTCTCACTTGTTACATCTATTTAATTTTACTTATATATTTTCTTATCCTAATCCAACAAAGCTTTTATTTTAGATACAGCTTAATTATTATTTTATTAAGTTTTCTATTATCTAAAAGATCCTCGTCCTTTAGATGAAGCTGAATGGCTACTTTAATGTTTTACTAATGTAAAACTCTCTTCCTATACTGTTTCTAAATTTTTCTTATAATTTTGCTTCTATTAATATTTAAATTTTGGTGATGATTTATTTGGAGATCTTGATTTATTATTTGGTGATTTTTATGGTTAAATTAAATACTTTTAACTAGATTAAGGTTAAGCAAATGTTTAATTTGTATTATGAGATTAATGATCACTTTACCTTGTATTTGATTATTATGAAACTTAGGATTATTATAATTATTAAATCTATATAGGTTACTATTAATAAAATGTTTATTATTAGAAAGTATTTTATTATTACTATTGTAGTTATTATTAATACTATGATAACTAACTATTTTAGAGATTTGAATATTAAAGAACTTAAGGAATATGATGTTCTTTTAAGAGAGCATTCTCAGAATCTTCATATGTATTATGTTCATCTGTATCTATATGCTAATATTCAATCTAATTATTTTTTTTGAAAAGCTAATCTTAATTCATCTTTTGAGGCTTAGGAGGTTTTTCTTTAATTAAATTATCTCTCATTATTGATTTAATCTCTGTATCATCCAAATGATGTTTAGAAATAGTAATGTTTATTTAATTTATTGTTTATGGTATCGTTTCCGTGATTTTAGGAGTTATTTCTTTAGTTTTTTTTTAAATCAATAATTATTATTACTTATATCCAACTGATGCAGATCTTTTTCTATCATCATATTGTGGAGAAACACTTTAAATTTATAATCTATCATGACTTCTTTATGTCTGCTTTTATCTAAAATACATCACAAAATTACATTATCGAATTGTTATATTGTATTTACTACGTCAACTTATTTATCTCATCTTTTAAATGATCCAATTCTTATCTTACATCACAAGGTATTTAAGAAAAACCTAATCTACCAGTTGCTTATATTTTATCTATATAAATATTTAATTTACTTGAATAATCTATTATTTCTTGTATTTTTGGTTTACCATTAATTAGAAAACCCTTTTTTATTAGCTTATCGAATCCAATTATAAACACACATTTAATCAATGTTTCCTAATGTTAATTTGGAATTAAATTAATTAAGGATTATACTAATTTTCCTTTCATTTTACTTTTGAATTTTCGTTATATAAATATTTTATTGTTAAATTAAATTTATTGCTTACAAGAATTCTATAAAATCTTAGAATTCACTTTAAGAAATATAACATAAAATGATAAGATACCATTTTGTAATGATTATTCTTGACAAAATTAATTATTAATACTAAATAGAAATTATAATAACAAGGGAAAAGAATTATTTTTTTAAAACTTTGAATAATTCATTTGATTTTAAATTTGATCTAAGAACTTTTGAACTAGATTAATTTAAAAATAAAGAAAATTTAATAAATTTGAAAAATTAATAAATTTAGAATTAGATTATAATATATCCTTTATATTATTTAATTTTTCACATCACTCATTCAATTTATCAAAATTGATATTATCAAAAGCATTGATACTTTATTTTATTAATAAAAACTTTAAAGTCTCATCAAATCTAACTAATTCTAATAAATAATAAATAATTTTATAATACCAAAGAATTACATGAATTATTTAAATGATTCAACATCTTAGAATGCTAATAAATCAGCAAGATATTCAAGATCAATATTAGAAATATACCTATAAAAAATGTAAATGTTTACGTTTTAACAATTTATTTCAATGCTTTTACTCTAATTCTAACTAAGAAATGATTAATTATACTTCCCATAGTTTCACCAGACTCTTTATAATCTTTAAATAACTTAACATAATTTCCACATTTATAAGATTCTCTTAATCTAATAAAAATATAATATTAATAAAAATACCCTAATGCAAATTTAATTCGTTAATCATCTAAATTTTAATGAAGTATTTTTACTAATTAATCTTATTTATTTAACATAGTAAGATAGAATATTCTGTAACTATCAAACTCAACTTTATTTCCAATTAAATTAACATCTTTCCCTTCACTAATACTAATCATATCATATAAATCTCCAAGCATAGTCCAACAACTTTCATATCTTGGAAAATCACCACATTCTAAACATATTCTAGCATTTTCTTCATAAACTTAAACTGTAAATCTATTTTCAATATGTTAGACCAAGAGATCTTATCTAATTGATCTAAATTGTTCAATAGTAAAATTATAATCAACTTAATAGTTTTTCCATTTATCTAATAATTATACTAAGGCTTTTTTTAAAATATGTTCAGGTCTAATCATATTAGGATCTGGCAAACCAGTAAGTCTAAAATAAGGTTTTTCTAAATCTTCACATGTCCCCTTAAAAATAAATGAAATTCCATAATACTATGATTTTCATATTTGTTTCTAGATATTGGTCTTCCTCTTCTATTTTTTTTTTTTACTATTTTTATTGTTATTTAATTTAAGTAGTGGCATTGGGTTACAATTTTCCAATTTACAACATAGCTAAATCCATATTATAGTCGATTTTCTTATTTTTCATATGATTTTGATTAATTGATTCAACTTATTATTAAATCAATTAATCATATAATGACATCAAATTTTTCAAATTAGTAGATGCTTTAATTTCTATTATTAAGAACCATTACTTTAAGCTGGTCCAGAAGGTTGAGCTTAACTAGGTGCCCCAAATTTACTAGTTTAACCTAATGATGACAACACCATAGCTTTGCCTTATTTAATTTGTTAATTTGTTTAATATAACGACTATGTACGTATTTAATTCTCTCTTGGAAGTGTTGGCAAAGGAAATTTAGACCAATCTCTTATATTATATTCATTTTTTCTTTTAGCCTCACCTATTGTAGCTTTTAAATATTGTTCCATTATATTTCTTTCATCATCTGATTAACATTTATTGAATGCTCTCTCAACATACTATTTTACATTTATAGATGATTATTCATTAAACACTTCTCTAGAATTGCAAAATCTAGCGCCTATTTTATTTTAAAATTATTATACTAACTAAATTAGGCATCTCAATATTTAATTTTCTATACATATATGAATAAACTTTTAATTCACTTTCCCATCTTGTTGGTTAATCCAATTCTGAAATATTTACTGGAGGTAAAAATTAATGATCATTATTTATTTCTATTTATATTTTTTATTATTATTCTTATTTTGATTAAATCTATTATTACTCAAGTTATTGTTGTTAAAATTATTATTATCGTATTTATTATTAGGTATTACACAACTATTATTAAGGAGGAAATCTATTTTATTAATTCATGTATTATTATTATTATTGTAGATACATGTTATTTTGCATTATTGGCTCTATATAATAATAATATATCATAATTTACATTAATTTACAAATCCTTAATAACCATATTGATAATATTAATTATATTGAACTGGAAGATTGCTTTGGAATCTGTAATTCATATTTTAATTGTAACCATAATAATTTTGATTGTTGCCTTATTATTACGCTTAATAAGGATTCAAGTTTATTTTTTCAGCTCTCATAGCATCCTCAATTGTCGATCTTTTATTATTCATTATTATATTAATTATATTAATATTCAAGTCTAAATTTTATTATACATTATTTTTAATGTAGTTAAAATATATATTATGAAAATTAATATTTTATATTGTTAATTTTAGTAAAAAAAGTATTTTAATTAATTCTTCAAAATTTTGCATTAAAGCTGGTACATTTTAAATTACACTAATTAGATAATCAATATATATATATAATTTTTATCAAATTTGTTATGTTATTACTAAATAAAAAGAAATTAGAAATCCTAAAAATGTTGCAAGCAGTCCAAATTCATAAATTTTCTCAAAGACATCCTTTTTTATTACCATTTTCTAATTGAGATTTTATCGTATTTTTTAATTAAATCTAGCTATTTCAGAAAATTTATGGAGTCTAGATTAATTAGACATATCATCCTATAAAGATTAATGGATTCTTTCAGTCTAACTTTTTATCTAAACTTCCTAAACTTTTATTCTCAAACTTTATTTAGAAATAGTTTATTTACTATTTAAATAATAAGTTTATATTTTACGATTTAAAATCTATATAGTCTAGCTTTGATTGATTCGAACTAGGAATCTTATTAAAATTTGTGGTTTAATAGAATCTCCATTTAACATTTGTATAGATTTTAATGATATTGAAAGGAGTTTTTAAGCCTTTTTTTTCCAATAACAAAGCAAGTTTTATGACTTAATACTTCTTTTCGTTAGCATCAGTAAAACCCAATTTATTTTTTTTCATATAATTAATAATGACAATATCAAATTTTATTCTTAATTTATATATGATAATTAAATAAACTATAAGTTTATTCACTTATGGAGATTCAATCAAATAATTTAAAATATATACTTTTAAACATATTATTAAAATTAATCACAGATCAAGTAACCTATTAATTTATTAGACTTTTACCAATAAATTATTAATAGATTTAGTCTTTGTATTGAAGGGTTGATATTACTATTTTTTTCAAAATTTTTTAACTTTGTCTATTTTCAATTTATAGTAATTTTGGAAATTAATTCATTTAATTCTCTTTAAAAATTTTCTTAATCTAAGTCAAGAGTATAATATGAATATTTTGCCATATGATATACAATTTATTTGGTTTTCTAATTATTGAATAGCATTAAAAATTATCTAATCAATTGATGATTATGTGGATGTGTTCCTTAATTTCTTAAATTTTTACTTTTAAAGTCTCAAAAATACATAAATTTAATTTTTTAAATAACATTTAATCTCATAAGAGAAAATATAGGCAACAAAGTCGAAAATCAATTTGGTTAGAAGTTAAATTTTTGGAATGATTATTGAATTTTATGATTATTTTTCATTCCCAATTTTACAATTCTTATTATTTGTAATTGAAATGAAATTTAAAATATTAAATATTTTAATTATTTATTGAATTTTAAAGATTAAGTAATTGAAAATCAATCTAATTTAGAAGGGTCTTGAATATAAATTAAATTGAAAAGAAATAATGTAATATTCGGGAAAGACTTATTTTTGTTAATAATATTTTAATATTAATTCATTTATGATATGTTATATAATTAAGTATTATTATTGTATATATATATATTTTTTTATATTAAATTTATTTAAAATAATTGAATAATAATCTGAAGAATGTCTTATGTACCTACTTTTTGCTCGACAGAATAACCACTGTATTTAAAATTGCAGATTTCTTAAATACCTGTAACATGGGATGAATTAAAACTAAAACATTTTCTTTCTAGTCAAGGATATACAGTATCGGATATCTAAATGGCAAAAAAAGATGATCGTATTATAAATAATTTATAAATTAGCAAAAGCTAAAGGGTCAGCAATAGTGAAATTTAACAAAATGTAAGAGGGTGAAAAAGCAACAAAATAATTGAAAGAAGTGGCAGTAGATGGAATGTAGCCTTTGGTACTTAAATGGGCTGATGGAGAGAAAGATAGACTAGGAGTAGCAGAGGAAACATCTCCAAAAATATAAATAGATGGATTATAAAAGGATTGTGAAGAAGCAATGATAAAAGAAATATTCATGAAATATGGTTAAGTTACTGATGTTTAAATACAGAATTAAGGATAGTCTTCAATCAGTGCCATAGTTTCATATACTTTTAAGGAAAGTTGCTTATTGGCAATCAAAAATAATCATAATAAAAATTAGTTAGGGTACTCCAATTCAATTATTTAAGTGATCGTCCTTTAGATGTTAGATTTTTAGGTTAACCTGCAACTATTGCAAAATCTTAATATCCAGAAACTCCAGCTAATGAAGAAGGAGATCCAATAAGAGATATTGTATATATTATAATTCATTGTTTAGACTAAATCATATACAAGATGGTTAGATTAAAAAAAGAAACCTATTTATATTCATTGGGAAACTGGAGAAATTGTAAGAAGGTTTCAATTGTATTTTATTTAATAGTGTAAGTTTTGGTTCTATTATATATTCACCTGATGGTAGCAAAGAAATTATTACTAAAGAAAAATATTTGAATGATTTAGCTACTTTCAATTCAAAAAAAACAGGTCCTCCTGGAGCAAATCTATTTGTTTTCCATTTACCTAATGAACATAAGGATTCTGATCTTATGGATTTATTTTCATCATATGGAAATGTTATTTCAGCTAGAGTTATGACTGATCCTAAAACTGGTAAAAGTAAAGGTTTTGGATTTGTCAGTTTTGACAAATAAGAAAGTGCATAAAAAGCAAAAGAAGCTATGGATGGTCATTTGATAGGTATATTCAATATAAATATTAAAGATAAAAAAAAATTATCTGTTACATTCAAATAAGGTGATGGAACTCCATGTTAACCACTTTAATATTAATGGTTACCAAGTATTCAATAAGTCCAATTTGATCCATTTGATTTGTGATTTATCTTCAAATTTTATATTGTGTGTCTTAATATAATTATTACAATTAAGATATTTATTAAATATATTCTATATTTTATCTATTTGTTATTTAAAACCAATAAAATACAACTTATTATTAAATATAAACCATATTGACAGAATATACCAAAAAACTTATAATTAATTTAGGTTTTTTTAAATAGCTACATTTTTTATGTTCCTAGAAAAACTTTAATTCAAATATTAAAATAAACTTATTGATTCTTTATGGATAATTTTGAAAATACGTCTAATGTTATTAAAATTTATCTATTTAGATTATTCAAATTTTGTATTTAATATATTTAAATATATATTAAGATTAAATTTGAAATATCAAGTGATCTAATTGAAAAAAGGATTTAGAATAATATTAGTAAGAATTTGAAATTGATTTTTAGAGATTTAATTTATATATATTAGATTAATTAAAATTAAATGAAAGGAGTTTATTCGCCGAAATCAAATGGTCGTTTTGCGACATCAAATAATGAAAATCTATAATAAATCATTTTAATAACTTAACAATAACTTAAAAATGTAGTTTAAGCTTCTTTAAAATAAAAAGTGCTCATAAGGATTCATGAAATAGGTAAAAGAGTTGGAAATTTAATGAATAAACCAATAAATTTAAAGATTTTAAGTGATTTAAAAGATGAAATTTAAATATTATTAGAAAAGCAGAATAAAGGGTCCTGTGAGCACATTCTTTTGTAAAGATTATAGATTGAATTATAAAACAAAATAATTATAATTCAAAAACGTCTTTTAAAAAATGTTGTAAAATATATTAAAGAGACACAGTTAAAAGGGTTATCAAATTATGAGGGATATAATATTGTTGAATCTAAAAATAATAATAAAGATAAATATGATAAAATTAGTTAAGAGAAAAATTAATACAAAAAACATAATTTAAAATCAAAAACATTAGATTGAATCAATAATATTCATTATTCTATTTTAATAAATACCAAAACATGAGAATTAAACAATGGTTTTATCTATGAATTTAATAATGGTACGATTTGATAGCCTCTTTTTAAATTCTAATGAAGGTAAACAATATTTTTCTGAAGGAAAATGAGAACAATGCATTTCTAAAATTAATAAAGCACGATCCTCTTCCTTAAAAATGCCAAATTCCCTCACTGTCTCAATTACATCTATAAATTTTATATCATTTATTAAAGTATGAATATGTGTTTTATTCGCTCTTCAATCTTCTCCACATCAATAATATAATGCTACATGTTTAAATCTAAAAATTATGTTTTAAAAATCCTGATAATATTTCGAAGCTAATCTTTTACCCTTCTTCAATTAAATAAAATATTTCTAAATTATGTACATTCTTTAAAATTTTATTCAGTGGATCATCAAATAATCCTTATATTTACTACAATATTTTTGATATAATTAAAAAAGTTCATTTTTTTATGTTATTTTAACCAATTCATACAATTTTGCTTCATCTAATTGATTATACTTTTAATTCTTTTCAAATAATTATAATAATTTTCTCTCGCAAATCTCAATTTATAATTAACCAATCAAAAATTAGAACTCCTTAAAATTAATTCGATTGTCCATATCAAGAACATATTGCTTCATATTTAATTATTATTATCTAATTATTTTTATATACGAAATGCCTCAACGATTTAATATTGTAAATCTTCTCTAATAATAATACTGAGTTAAAATTGATTCTCAAAGTATAAATGATATATAAAATTTAGGTGAGATCAAAGTAGTTTTGAAGGTACCAAGAGAGGATTGAGTTAATTTTTGTTAATGAATCACTATTTATATCATTTAGATCTCAATCGGAGATAAAAATAAAATTATTTAAGTTCTCTTCAAATTATGCATTTTTATTTAAGAAGTATTCCATACGCTCACTAATTAAAACCTTGATGATTTACAATTTAATTCATAAATATTATTTTTAAATGAATTCAAGAACACCATAAAACAATGTGTTTGCTATACAAAAAAGCTTAAAAAAAAGTAATAATCATTACCCGTAAGATCAAAGAGAATTTTTAGGTTAATTTTTAGGGGATCATGACATTCAAAAAGAATTTAAAAAAGTTGATTGTATTATAAACTTTTAAATATATTTAGATCACAATCCTAAAGATTTAAGTTGGAATTAATTTTGAATATGGATTATTGTCATCATGAATATATATAAAAATAATATGCAAATCTTAATTTTTAGTATATATTTAACAAATGATTAATTTCCATTTTTTTTTCTGGAGACTTTATGATAAGAATATTATAATGAAGAATTGATTAGACCTCTATAGAGTAAAATAAATATTTAAAGCAAAGTTAATATTTAATAATTCTAATAAATATTAATTAAATGATTGTTGTGAATAAATAATTATAATAAATTTGCGCAAATAATAAATGTTAACAGACACTAACCGAAACAAAGTTTCAGCCTACTTTCCTGCTACTCTAACCTTGGCAGATCTATAAAATGATTAGATAATTTCTGAGGATTCAGATATTGATTTAAGCTAATCAAAATTACAACGCCTTGGAATTGACATTAGTAGTCTCCATGCTCCAGAAAGTTCTGATAAAAAAGATGAATTAAGTGATGTTAAAACAGGATTACAAGAGTTCAATAAATCCATTTAACAATATACTAAAAAATTTAATGAATCATAGAGACATTAAGATCGATTCAATCTATCATCTAATATAGAACAATTTAAATAAAAAATTTAAGAACTACAAGTAGAATTGTAGACTGATCCTCCAACATCTGATCCATATAAAATATCACTTCATTCTATCAGATAAACAACAGATACCAAAACACCCTAAACATATACTACAACTAATAAATAACCTAATCAAACATAAAATTAATCTTATTCTTCTGCAGGATAGAGTTATTAATTACCTCATTTAAATTCTACCAACTACAAAACTCTTTAGAATACTCGTCCAGATCCATTTGGAAATCTATCTGAAAAACTAGAATATCATCGTATCAAATATTACGATCAATTTATGCCAGATAATTAAAAATTACTTAACAATCCACTTAAATATCTAAAATACAAATTAGATTGTTAAAATAGATTCAGTATGGAGCATTGTCTTGATAGTTTAATTAATTATTGATTATTTATATTATTTATTGTATATGGAAATTATCACAATATGTTCACTCTCTTAATATATACTTAAACAAAAAAAATCAATCATATTTTTAGTTAAATTATTCACATTTAAATTATTGATCATTTATTTTAATCAGCATAAAATAACTAATATTTAATCATTTATTTCTAGAGAATTGATCCCTAAGTAACCTTTAATTTTTAAATTCCCTCTGTTTTGGAGTCAAAAAAGAATATATGATCTATATACCAGTATTATGTACATTTACTTAGAATTGAATAATATTTTAAATTAAAAATATGTAGAAATCTTCATAACATAAGTTTCATTTACTATTGTAATATTCATTTATAATTTAACTGCGTGATTAAAATTTGTATTTTATATTGCTTAAAAAGTATTTTAAATTTGATATATAATTAAAATAATGAAAAATGAATTATTTAGTAGCAAAAATCCAAAAGTCTCTAATAAAATATTTGAAGCCCCAATTAGAACAGCATTTTAATCAAATGCTGGAGAAAAGGAACCTGATCCATTAGCTGTCTAAGAAGTTTAAAAGGCTGCTGTTCATTTTTTACAGAGAGTTTTGGAAAAATCGATTAAAAGGTCAATAGAAAAATAAGAAGATAATTTAAAATTAAACATTGAAGATGTCATGTATTAATTTAGAGTTATAATAATGTAATATAATATTTTAGAATTAACCAAAGTTTTTAGATTTATGTGCAAGAAAAATAATTTATATTAGTAGATTACATGACATGAGTAAAAAAAAATCATATATGAATGAAAATGCCCAAGATAAAGAAGAAGGGCAAGAAGAAAAGGAATATGAAGAAGATGCCAAAGAATTTGCAATTAATTTATATGCTGGCTCATTTAATTGATTTTGACGAATAAACTATACATAAATTTTTTTCATGATTAAATTATATTAATTGTTAATAACCTTTGTATATTAACAAAGTTTCTTATTTAAAAAATCATTATTATACAAAAATTTTCAAATAAAAAAGATAATGATGGCATTTATATATTAAATGAGTTTGTCAAATCAAAATTAAAGACTTAATAATTATACTTCTCTGTACTTTAAATATTAATTAAAGATTATAGAATTCTATCATTATTAAAAACTCCATAAACCATTCGTTCATTAATTTGAATACTTTTTATGATGAAAAAATGCTTTTAAATTATTTAAAAATTTTAAGAAAGAGTTTTATATCTTTTAACTCAATTTTATTCAAAATCAAATTAGTATCAGTATTTTTATGGCAAAGTTTTGGAGATACTAAATAATAGTTAAATAATGTAAACTTATCTACTTAAAAATTTGAGTATAAATTTGATGAAATAACAACGAATTACTCACATTTTATATAATATAGCTAATAATATATTTAATTCCAATAATTATAAACAATCCAAGCTTAAATGTTGGTTTGGTAGATTTGATATGTGATAAAATATAGTTGATGCTTTAGAATTGTTTTGTAATTTTTATAGATTTAAATCAATTTCGAAAACAAAAATTTATTCAATTAATAAAAAAATAACGATGAGCTGATATAAATAACTTTAATTCAAACAAATGATAAAGAAAATTTTATTAGTTATGCAATTATTAATTTGTATTAAATTTATTCTGTCTAAAATTCAATATTAATAATTATTTTGTTTTAATTCATTTTATTTTGCTTTCTCTGAATTTAACTAATTTTGCACAAATTCTAATTTGCTTTTCAAAATATCGTTTTCCTTTTTTAAGTTATCAATTGATAATTGAGCTGAAATGGCCATTTTAGTAGCAAAAAATGTTGAAATGGATTTTGGGATTGAATAAGCAAATCCAAGAACAAATACTCCAATTAAAAAATATTTGTAAGATGCTTTTCCAATATAACCCAATTTAGAAATTTAATCTTGAAGTAAGTATTTTAATTATGATAGCTCAAAATAACTTTTCTTTTCCAAATTTTCATATTATGTGACAATTTTTTTTTGACTTTTCTAAAAAAAATTAAAGAATTATATTTTAGAAACTTTATTTTCAGATGGTTATTCTTTTTGCTCTTTTTAATTTGAAAAATATTTAAATAAACTATTTTTCTCTTCTTTTGTATTTTAATCTTTAGAAGACTTCCAAAACATAAATCGAATTTAATAATTCAAACTTGGTTATTATTACAAATAAAATTATGCATGATACCCATTATTTAAATCTTTGATCTTAAGGGTTTATTAAAACATTTTTGTCTACTAAACAATACAAAATAAAGTTGGTGTGGAATATTTGGTATTCATTAAATTTATTTATGAAATTTTTTTTATGTTGTTTAATTAATACAAAAGGAAAAAATAATAATATAAAATTAATTCAGATTTTCTTTTTCATTAGAATTTCACATTTTATCATTTATGTGTAGATGAGATTTTTTAAATTCCTTAAATCTGTATTGGTTTTTGTCTATCAGAATTTCAAACTGAAAAAACTTTTTTATTCATAAAATATTAATTTTTCTTTCTTTTTCAAACTTAAATGATTCAATAAATAATATAATTATAGATTTTAGTAATTTTCATGAAATTACCGATACTTTATTTTGTTTGTTTAATCCAAGATTTAAGGAAGCTTTAATATTAAAAAGAAATATACTTATTATCTCTGAAAAAACTTTAAACAACATAACTTTAAGTTAGTAGAATCAAATTTAAAAATAAGAATGTTATATTTTTTATTTAACAAAATAATAAAACTCCACCAAAACATGAGTTAGATTCAACAATAGAATAATTTTCATTTATTAGTAAATAGATCCAAATTTAAATATTATAAAATGAAAATAAAAGAAGAAAATGATGACTTTATATAAATTAGAAATGAGAAAAAAATATAAATAAGATTGTTAATAATAGAAGTAATTCTAAAAAATAATTGGAAACTAATTATAAATTTTTCTTAATAATAAATCGAATTATAACATTTTGGCACAATATTTTTAGGTCATTTTAAAAATAGGGGGAAAATATAAAGAATTAGCAATTAATCATAAAGAACAGGTATAATTGATGAGTAAATTATTCAATCATCAAATGCAATTAGATGGATCAAAAAATAAAATTTTCGAAAATAGACCCCAATAGAATGAAATAATGAATATATATTTTGCAAACATGTTAATGAATGAAGTAAATTGGCAAAAATATGATGGATTTGATTAAATTATAATTGTTTGCAATAAAAAGAGTATAGAATATTTATTGATTATAAATGTTACTTAAGTTAGAATTAGTAAAATTGTGCATGAGATCAATTAAATATCAGAAAAAGAAAGAGGAAAGTTTAAAAAGGAATGGTAAGTGTAAAAATAGGAAAGGTAAATTAGGGTTTAGTTATATTTACTGAGAATTCAAATAGAATTTTGAGTTTAATTTGTAGAGTTAAAATCACAAACCATACTTACATAAATATAGTTGTATGGCAATAGAAAATCAATTAGCTAATTCAAATAGAATATTTCGATTTTTTATTGAAATGAAGGATTCTGCATCCTTTTTGATTCATTAAAATAAATATTTAATATAATGCTATGCTATATTATTCTCTTAGGATTAGAAGTAGTGCTAGGGTAAATATTAAATACACCCACATTCTTCAATTTCAACGATCATATTTCAACATTTATAACTTCAAAAAATGAATCAAATATATCAAGTACTCATAATTGTTTGATTGTGCCATGTACTGTTGTTCCAAGACAATAAAATTGCATGGTTATTACAAAACTTACTTATGGTGGAGATTGCTATACAAGACCAATCCAATCGAGTTTAAACTTCACAACTGAGGAAGATGTAGTAACTTTAGAATTTGCTTACTTTGCTGCTCATCATCCTTAATCAAAAAGTCCATATACAGGAATTGTCATAGGTTGGACAAATGATGATGATGAATTTTACTGGATTGCTGCAGAGGATATCAAATTAATAACATCTGGAGTAAACTAAACAAATAAATATGCTTAATTTGTTACTATAAACAGTCTTGCTGAAAATATATGGACAAAAGTATATAAATACTATAATTATAGGTTAGGGTTCATATAAGACCTAATTCAACAAAACCATTTCGAGTGATCTTTGAAGCTTTTTCTGCAGCTACTGATTTTGCAGGTTAGTTTTTGGTGACTAATATATCAATATTTGATAGAGGAATCTGTTCTGAGGGATGCAGCAGTTGTTTATCTTATTCTGAATGTACATCATGTGAGAAAGGAAGACTTTATAGAGGAGTTTGTGTAAATGATTTCTGCTTTTATGATGCTGGAACTATTACTGCTAATAAAATCTCTGTTGGATGGATTTCAGAATAGAATGCTTTGTATGGTATAGTCTTAAAGAATATTAAAATACGTGAATGTCATATGGTCAAATTTATTATGAACAAAGCCAATAATAATTATATTGATGGTTCAAATCCAAATTTGGCTATCTATTAATATGGCTTTAAAATTTTTGAGAATACTTTAAAAACTGCTGGTTGTTAATATTCAGAAAAACTTCCAATTTCTAACTAAGCCGGATATTCATGTCTTTTTGAATTTTTCTTGTTCTTAAACAATACTTCTGTCGATTTAGTAAATATAACTTGGACATAAGAATTTTATTATCCAAATGACAGTAGTATTATTGTTGCAGGAGATATTAAGGCTGATTAAGTTGAATTTGGAGTTTTGGCTTAATCAATTTAACTGAATGAAGCATCTACAAAAGTAGAAGGGAAGATACTTTTATGTTAAAGCTCATCCTGTAGATCATTTTACGAAGAACCACAAGTATTGTATTTAAATGAACCATTTTACATTCTAGTAATGCTTGACAACAAATACATGGATTTTGGAGCAGATTTTAAATTTCAATTAGTTAGTGCTATGGTTCTTGGAAATGGCACATCTATAACTTTAAGGACAGGAAATGAAAAAGAAAAAAATATGACTGCTACAATTTATACATTTAAAGTGCCAGCAGCTGTTTAGAATTGCACAATATCAATCACAGCTTAATTAGTTGAAAGAGATTTAGAAGATAACTATCCATCAGAAAGTAGAAGAATACTACTAAGAAGACTTTTATAATCTCCTAACTAAACAACCTAAAGTGCTAATTCAGGATATTCTGTATCAGGTAATATAAAAGTTGAAAGTATTGAGATTTTGCCATATTGGAAGGTATATCCAAAAGATGCTCCTTATATTATCATAGGAGTTTCAGCTGGTCTAGTAATTATGGCAATTATTGTGTATTGTGCTTGTTTGACATTCAATTAGACTAGAGGAACTAATAATAGCTCTCAGAGAAATTATGCGATCAATAATCTAACTTTAGTTGAGGATTAAAAAGAAATAGAGGAAATAAGACGCATTTTTTCAGAAAATAATAAGAATAATGGGTAGCAAAACTGAAATTGATTTATTAATACATAATTACATTTATATTATATAATTTTCCATTTAATGATATTATGAAATATAAATGTAAGAGAATAATTATTTTTGTTTAATAAAGTATTAAATAATAAAAAATAAAAAAGGTCAATATTTGGAAATATAATAGTTTTTCTATCTGTGAGAATTTATTGATGGATCCAATATAGCTTTAAGACGTTCATTGTTAATATTGTATGGATCTTAGAATTGATAGATTTAATCTTAATTTTTAGCTTAGAAAATTCTTGAATTCGAATATTGTGAAGTAGGAGATTATGATTTTTAAAAAAGATTATGAATTCTTGGTGAATCTTTAAAATTGAGAAATATTTTATTTTGAGTTTTAGATTAATTATTAAATAATAAAGCAAATTTTTTAATATTTGTATCACTATTATTAAAGATTGATTATTTTTTTTTATATAGTTAAATTAATTTGTTGAGCAACAAGTAAATAGTTTTTGAGTTTAAGGAGTGAGTTAGAATGATTGATAATTCTTCAACAATATCATCCAATAATTTTTTATTGTTATCCACATCTCTAGCTTTCATGCTAATTTCAACAATTCTAATTATATATTTATATAAATCAGAGTGTTGTTGAATAGTTTATTTTAATTTTAATGCTTAATCTGCAATGAAAAAGATTTCTCTGTTGATATGATGGATGTTAATATCAGAAGAACATTGATTCATTTTATTGTGTAAATGTGAATCATAGGAAGGATTGTGTTAATGAAGTTTTGATGAGGTAGGAAATGAAATTGTATCAAATTGATTAGCCATTTTTAATATTAAAAATATTCATAATCTTTGTTTGATGAATTTCTTCAATAATGGGACTGCTACTTTAGGTTCATTCATGGATAGATGTCCTGGGATCTTTGAGGCTAATTGTAATAAAGTTGGTGGAGCATAATCTTTAATAATAAATATGAAATAATTACCTTCATTATAAGTCATACAGAAGCAAACAGTTTTAGTGCTTGGTCCTGCAACAGGAACATGACCTTGAGCAAATTCTCCCAAATAATGTGATAATTCACATAAGATATCAGCAGCATTATCTTTATTGACTTCAATGGTTGGTGGACATCTAATAAGAATAAAAAATAAAATAATACTTTGGTTAAGGAACTGGAGCAGGTGGTTAAGGTTCTTCTTCTTCTTCAGGTGTTGGTTCTTCTTCTGGTTCAACAGGTGGTTCTTCTTCTGGTTCAACAGGTGGTACTTCTGGTACTTCAGGTGTTTCTTCTTCTGGTTCAACAGGTGGTTCAACAGGGGGTTCAACAGGTGATTCTTCAGTTTCTTCAGATGGAACAGATGGTTCATCAGGAATTTCTGGTTCTTCTTCATCAGGTGGTGATGGTTATTCTTCTGGTTCAACTGGAGTTTCTTCTGGTTCAACTGGAGTATCTTCTTCACTAACAGGTGGAGGTAATTATTCTTCAGGTTATGGGTCATAAGGAACTTCATCTTCAGGTTCAGATGGAATTTCTGGAATAGGTGGTTCAACCCATTCTTCTTCACTTTAAGGTTCTGATGGAATTTCAGGAACTGGAGCAGGAGGAGGTGGAACTGGATCTGTTGGTTTTGGAGTATATCCCCAATGTTCATCATATTTCAATTCTCTATATGAACCATCACAAAGATTGTAATGTAAATTAAAGATCTTACCGCTATAGGATTTATAGAATTGGTCTTATCCAACATATAAATATTTATGAGGAGCATCAAAATGCTTAACATTCTCAAAATGAACTTCTCCTTTTCTAGTGAAGAATTCAACATAACCATAAGCTTTTGAAATGTGTCTACTAAATCCAAAGTAAATATAATGCCAATGAACCAAATCTTTTTCATATGGGATTGCTTACCAATAAGTTGGGTTTCCATTTCCATATAAATCTGAATAAGTGTATGTTGTGAAAGCTAATACTGAATCTTTCTTTTCACTTCCTACAAATAATGCTAAATCTCTATCTCCCAATTATTTAGCATTTTAATTTGTTGCCAAATTGTTCAATGTTAATCTGAAAGCTGAATACCAAGATTCAGGATTTTAAACTGGATACCATTTGAACCAACCTGAAACTGAGTATTCTTGAGCATATATTGGTTCAGCATTCTCTATTACTGATGATGCATCAAATTAAGATTCAGCACCATGGAATTCAAATTCATGAAGATTTGATATTTATCTTTCACATTTCTCTTCATCTAAGTGATTGCAAGCAAATACAAAATCATTTGCTTCAGCTTCTGTTTCTATAAATACATTTTAACCAGCATGAGCTTAAACCAATCTGAATTAACCCTAAAATGATGGAACATCACCTTATTTACCAGCTAATTAGAAAAACAATTAAGATGGTTTCTCATGACTTACATTTATTTCATTTATTGTTGTTTATCCATCTTCATTCACTACTGCAACTGCTTTCTCATTGCAATAAGAATAATAAACATAAATCCATTTTCCTTCTATATCACCAACTTAAACTACTGTTGTTGATAATCCTTAGCTGTCATATGATTAGAATTCCAAACCTTCTTTTGTTAAATATACACTCAAAGCATTATCATTCACTTCACCAGTTGTGTGTTCAGATTCAGAAACTCTTGCTACAAAATATCTTTCAGATTATCTTCCATGAACCAAGTATGTTGGATAAGCTTAAAGCCATCTAGTGTAAAATCCAAATCCATAACAGCTTAAATCATCTCCATCTAATTATTTATTGATTAATGGTGTGGCTTCATCAACAGATGAGGTATAGACAACTTCGCTGACTGAATTCAAACAAGTCTTTTCAACAATGCTAGGTGGTTCAATAGGTGGAGCAACAATAGGTGGTTCTTCAAATTCTTCGAATTCTTCTTCAGATTCTTCAACCCACTCTTCTGCTGATTCTTCTACTGATTCTTCTGGTGATTCTTCGTGATTTGGATTAACAGGTGGTTCATCAGGAATCTCTGGAGTTTCTTCTTCTGGACTTGATTCCTCAGGAGTTGGTTCTTCAGGAGTTGGTTCATCAGTTTCTTCATGTTTTTCTTCTGGACCCTTTTCATCGGGAATTTCAGGTTCTTCTTCTTCAGGTGGAGTTGGTGGTGTTTATTATTCTTCAGGAGGAACATCTTATTCTTCAGGACCTTTTTCATCTGGAATTTCAGGTTCTTCTTCATCAGGTGGAGTTGGAGGTGTTTATTATTCTTCAGGAGGAACGTCTTATTCTTCTGGACCTTTTTCATCTGGGATTTCAGGTTCCTCTTCATCAGGTGGAGTAGGGGGTGTTTATTATTCCTCATGAGGAATGTCTTATTCTTCAGGTCCTTTTTCATCTGGGATTTCAGGGACTGGTTCTTCAGGTGGAGTTTGTTATTCTTCAGGAGGAACATCTTGTTCTTCTGGACCTTTTTCATCTGGGATTTCAGGGACAGGTTCATCAGGTATTCCTGGTTCATCTTCACAAGGTGCAGGTTATCCGCAACCTTATTAAACAACTTGTAAATCCTTAATTTTTCCTTTGATTTTGATGACAGTCACTGGATTAGATGAGCATTGTTATCTGCAACTATTAAATTGCTTGAGAAGATAGATGCATAATTTTAGTAAAGTTGCTTCACATTCATCAGCTGTTTCTGGATTGCTTAATCCTTTGAGTCTTTGTCTGAACTCTGCCAAGATTGGCTCTCCAATTTTACTTTCAGTCTTTGGCAATTCCAATTTATCCAACTATTTCTCTAATGATTTGAACTTCCTCTTTTGAATAAGCTCTTTGATGGCTTCTAATCTATCAATATCTCTATGTAAGGAATCCTTATGTTAAACAATGTCAGCCCAAGCTGCCATTTAAGCAGAAACTCTCTCAAATTCATTCTATGGTGTCGAACAACTCATTGTTGTAGTATCCAGTAGGGCTACATCAGATAAATCCATTGATAATAAGGATGTACCCAAATCCAATTCAGCAGATAGGGCTAGAATTAAATACAATGTTACCACTTCCCAACACTAGCATGCATATTACTAATGCAGAACTTCTCATTTTTAATAAAATATTATATAAAAACGGATTTCATTGTATTTAATTTACATCTCATTCCTTATTCTAAACTAGTTTATAATTTACGCACTTTTTCATTAAATTATAAATACAAGACTCAAATCTATCAAATATAAATGTATCGAAATTATTCATCATTCTACCAAACACATTTAATTCTGCTCAATTATTTTATACATTTTCAGATAGTCTTTTCTGTTTTTCATCCAATTTTAAAATTTCTCCTATTTCTCATTCTTCAACTACTTTATTTATTAATTTATATTGTTCCATTTGTGTATGTTCTCAAACTAAAATTAAAATTATGACTCTTTCTTTTATTAAATCAAATAAATTTGAATTCTGAAAATCCCTCATATATTCATAACAATTCTAAAGGATTTTAGCTTTTGTCTAGCCTAACCCTTTATCTTTTCTTTCTCTTGTATTATTTCATAAATTTTGTTCATTCTTCCTGTAATTTTAAAAAGACTATTTGCTCTAATTTACTTCTAACTTATTTCTACTTAAGCTTCAAATCGTTTCTATTTTAATTCTTCAACTATTTTAGCTTTCTTATACCTTCTACTAATTAATTTAAGCTTCTATTTAAAGAATCTCCTTAGAAAAGTTGTCTATTAATTGTTTCTCATACTATTACTATTGCTAATATTTTACTGGTATATGAGACTTAGATGATATCTCCATCCTCATCTAAATATCAGAATTCAATATTTATTAAAACAGGATATTCTATTAAATTTCTTATACTCTATAAAATGTTTTTATTCATTTGATTATATCACCTAGATATTTAGTTTAAAATAAATCTTAATTCTTATTTTTAACATTTTTTTTAATTTAAATAATAGTCTGAGATGTTTTAGATTAAAGTAAAAAAACAATAAATAAAGTAAAATTCTAAATTTTTCAATAAAAAATTGAAACAACCTTAATTTAAAACAATTTTTGAATAAGTTAGATTTATTTATAGATTTCTTGCTATTTCTGAATGCACAATTATTTCAAGATCCAAAATGCAATCCTTCTTTTTTCTTAAATTTTCAACAATTCCTTATAAACCTCATTCAATTATATTTAATATCATTAAACAAATTTATTTAAGTCCTTGGCATAATCGACAATAATTCCTAATCTATAATCTTAAAATCTTCTATATCGATATATTTATTTGCTTTACTTTTCTCAAAATAATCCTCTTTTTAGATATTATAAATTTATCTATCAATCATATATTTGTATCCAAAATATTTAAAATAAACTTATTGATACCTTAAATATATTCCTAATCTATTTTAGCTTAAGTCTCCAATCAAAATTAGCGACTTAAAAATTGTGCTGCAAAATTTTATCATTTTATTTGTTCTTAATACTAATTGTTTGCTTGCCTCTTTTTAAAATATATAATAAGTTTCAGATTAAAAATACACTTAAATTAGGACAAAATAAAAGGGTAAAAACTAAAAAAAATTAAGAACTAAATTTTCTTGATATAATTTGGTAGCAAAGAACAAGAATTATTTTAAAGCTTTTTAGGTAAGAAATTTTAATTTTTTGCAGAATATCACTTGGATTAGGATTGTTTTCTTTTAATATGGCTATTCTAAATACATGATTAAATTAATTATTTTGTTATAGTATATAAATTAATAAATTTCATTCAGGTGAATCAAATTTTAAAGGTTCTTTGACAGAACTATGAGCATTATCTTCAAAAATAAGTTATCTTAATTTTTATATGCTTTTGTACTTCATTCGATTTAAAGATTTTAATGGACTGATTTATTAATTAATAGTAGGTATGGGTATGATTAATTTTTATTGTTAGTTGGATTTGATGTTGTAATTATGATTCAATTTAAATATGTATCTGCTGGATGTTGAAGAAGTACTGATAGGAGTGAGTTTATTGATTTCTTCAGATAAAGCAATGTCATTTGAGAAATTAGGGGATTATGTAATAATTTGAAGATTGCTACGATTATTTTAGAATTTAGGTTTGATGAGTTTGAATTCTTTAGATTCTAGTTGACTACAAAAGTCCTATTCTTCTGGATTTAAATAATAGGTTTATGAAATTGGATTGTGAGTAGATGAATGGGAATTGCATTTATTTTCTTTGAAAGACTCAATCTCATGAATTATAGCTTTAAGATCTAATTTTCTGTATTGTTCATCAATATGGATTTGGATTCTTTTGTTTTTGGATTAATAAAATTTTAATTCAAATTGTTTAAGTTTTTCTTCAATTTGTTTTTTGGAATAATTTTTGGATTGATAATAAGAGTCGAATTAGAAAAGAAGGATGTTTTCTAAATCTCTGTTCATAGAATCAATTTATTCGAAATTTGAATAGCAAAATCTATTTTATAATAATATATAAAATTATACTGCTTAGCCATTTAAATACATTATAGAGCTTTTCTGTAATTGATCTCTTTAAGTTTATTGAAAAAGTAATGATAGAATTAGGGTTCCTTAATACCAATATTATGATTAATCATATGGTCAAAAGTGATAGTATATTCTTGAGACAAATCAGCCTATAAGTAAAATGAAACATAATACATATTCAATAAAGAGATCAACTATCTCTTGGTGCTCCTTTAATTCCATATATGGATTAAATAGGAAGAGTCTAAGTTTTTCTTTGTATGTATCCTACGAGCAAATTTTTCTAAGATCATGAAAATAACTAAAGTATTGGAGTATGATTACGTGAAATCAAAAAATGCCTCCATTTGATGTTAAATTTTAAATACAATATAATGTCATAATGATTAATTAATTTACAAATCACGGTTTTCTTAATTTTTACGTAATAATTCTTCGTTTGGATCATAACTATAAAAAGGTCCCATAAACCAGTCATTTTTGAGAAATTGAAAGCCAGGATCTATGTTGCCATAAACTTCATCAAAGAATTCTTATCCTTTGGATATCATCCAAATACGTTTTAATCTTTCTTGTTTTAATTCAGGTGGTTTGTTAATTTTGTATTCTGAATAGATGAATCCTTTAGCAGATGTATTATTGCGAGCTTTTTGAATCAAGGATTTAATTTCTTATTTATTTTGGAATATATTGATTCCTTCATTTTCAGCAGCAATAACTTATACTAATTATTATTCACTATTAGAATAAACAGGATCTCTAATTGTCTGTTAATGTTATTAGAGATTTGAAATGACAAAATTAGAATCTGACTTTGTATTACAATGTAAAGTTTATAATAGATTCTCTTATCCATGTTCTAATCTAATCTTCAGAGTGTACATACTTTGATGTTTTAAGTGACTAATAGTATATTCATTTGGAAATGGTGGTTAGATTTGATGAGTGCTTATTTTGCGTTGTTGTTATAATACAATGATATATAAGATGCATTTCTTTTTATATTTATTGTGATTTATGTCAATTGAAACAGTGATACTAGTTGGAGTATTTGATTTTAATGAAATAAAGTTATTATTTTGCATATATATATATATTAATATTAATATTAATCTGTGTTAATAAAATAACAATTATATTAATATAATCCTATTAATAAATCAATAAAAAGAATCAGAACAACAAATGGCAGCCTTTGTTTTTTGAGGGTCTAAATAATTTTTAGCTAATTCTTGATCTATTTCATCTACTCTTGACCAAAAGTCTTTAGTTAAACGTAACCAACCATTTTAACGAGCATGCATATAGATGCCAGATGTCATTTCAGAAAGTGAACATAAATGCCAACCTTATTTACAACTACTCAAACTCTAATGATAATTGCATCCATCACAACCTAAATAGAAGAGTCGATTATTGACTTATCCTGGAAAGTTGACTAATTTACTAATTTCCAATTCTTAAATATATATATTTAATTGTACATAAGAAAGGGATGTTATAAAAGGTTAGATCATCTAAATATAAGAGTGGACCATTGAACCAAGGATCTCCTCCTACATAGAAAGGTCCATCGTTCTTTAAAGGTCTGGCTTTTAAAGATAACACATTGTCATGTATACCGTTTATGTATAAATCAATACTTAAACCTTGTAATACAATTGCTAGATGATTCCATTTCCTACCAGTTATACTACCTTTACTACGCAGATTCTCTTTATCATATGATGTACTAACAATCACTTCAATTTATCCTCCTCCTACATTGGCCTCATCATGAAATGGCCATAATAATATTGTTGGAGTATATTCAGTTGATTTTTAAGCTTTACGTAAAATTGTAGTAAATGATTATTACGAAGATAAAGGGTAGATCCACATTGAAATAGTAACAATCTCATGATATTAATCATGGTGTGGAATAATTGAGTATTCTTCCCCACTATAATATGCAGAATTTCCAACTGCTCCTCTACCTGGACCAAGTTCACAAGGTTTTAATATATGATTTAGTAATTGACTATCATCCATTTGATTCTTATCGAATCTCCATAAACCTATTATTGACTCTAAGGGCACAAAACTCATATCTGCTATCTAGTTATTCACACATAAATGACCATCTAGTTTAAAACAAACTTCTGGTTCTTAACTAATTATCTCTGAAACTAGAATGAAAATTAAAATTAACATATTATTATAAAATTTGAATTTTATGAATACATCTCAATCACCTATTAATGATAGTCGAAATCATAGTTCATCTAAAAGATATATATCTCCCAATGAGAGACGTAATACTCAAGAAAATCAATAAGTAAACACATTCTAAATACAATTCAGAATCATTCTAAATTACCAACTACTTAATAACTTAAATCTAAAATCATTACTGTTGATTAACCTGATTTAGGTAGTGTTTTGGGTGAAGTTAATATCAACAATACTAGTCAAATTTCAAATATCACTTAATTTGCTAATTTCATGTATGTACCATGTCCAACTCATCCAGAATTCTTCATTACCAATCTCTGTTAAGATTAAGTATACAATTATTTTAATCTTTATTAGAATTGTATTGAACCACTCTGTCCTGAATGCATCAATGAACATCTTTAAATGCATTCATCAAAAGGAAGAGTCCCAAAATTAGAAAATATTCAAAGAGTTAGAAAAGATAACACTTATAAAATAAATGAACTTTCTAAATTACTATAATCTAAATTACAAGACTCTAAAAAATATTTCTCAGAATAACCATCTATCCTTTATAATAATAATCTTGAACAATTGACAATTATACATCAACAAATCTCCAATATTGTTGATGACTATTTTGAATCATTGTACAAAAACTTAAAAGAATTAAATTAAGATGAATATTTAAAATAATTAACTTAAATAGAACAAGATATCCATTAATAATAAAATAAGCTAACCAAATTATAAGAGGATTTAAACAATGATAATTATGTAAGAGCAATCATCTAAATTTGTGATGGCAAATAAGAACTGTTTTCAGATAAGAGTCTTACTTCTTTAGAGAGATTAATCTAAAATTATCAATAATCTTAAATTAAAATAGTTTTTGATAAAAGTAATATTGAATTATTCTAAACTTATTGTAAAAAAATGTGTTATTTTGTTAAGAATACATAATAACAAAATAATAAACAAACAATTGACTCTAAAGTGAGTAAGGTATTTAAATCTGAAAATAACTAATCAAGTCAATCTACTATAAAATCAAATCATATATCTGAAATACCTCTTCCTATTGTGAATCCGATAACTTTGATATCTGAAACCCTTACAAATGATGAAGTCAAATACCAAATCAATGATTCAAATCATTTTGAATATGGTAAGCCCTAAGTTCTCGTAAGATTAGAAGAAGGTGGTTATGCTGCATATATTTATGATATTAAATCTAAACAATATAGGATTGAAACAATAGATAGTTAAACAAAGATCCCTTTATTTCATAGAATATATACAACTTCTGCTGGTTAACATTTAGTTATTGGTGGAGTTGATAGAGACAAATCAAGATTCAAAGCTATTGCTTCAGTTTATGAATTTAATCATACAAATTTACAATTAAATTTACATTCAGAAATGGTTTTGCCAAGATCAATGACTTCTGCTTGTTAAATAGATAATTTCTTGTTTGTTGTTGGTGGATCATCTACAAATGATGAAAACACATCTATAGCTAAAGCTGAGAAACTTGATTTAAGTACAAAGAGATGGTAAACAATTGAAGATCCTTATTTTAAATGTAGTGGATGTGCATTAGTGGCAGTTGATTAAAATACATTATTTAAAATAGGAGGTAAATGTGATATTTTTACTCCATGCAATTTCATTGAATCTTATGATATTCAGAAAAATTAATGGGTATTTAAATTTATACAATTCATTTTAGACTAAAATAGAATTTAAGTTCTTATCTAATGGATATTTGAGATTACCTTTTAATAGTTGTGCTATTAGAAGTTCTTATGATTAGATTCTCATTTTAGGTGGATCAGTTCATGATGTTAAAAGTAATGAAACTTAGGTATTTCATCTCATACTATTAAAAGATTCTTAACTTAAAGACTAAGACTTTATAAAAGTCAAAAGAATTACCGAATTCCATTGAATTCAACACTTAAAGTGCTGTAGTATAATAAAATAATGTTTATCTTTTAACAGAAAATGAATAACCTTTGTTATTTGGTAATTAAAATGGATTCAAATATCAATGATATAAAATTATGTATAATTTTGATTTACATCTTTATATTAATAATGAATAAGCACCATAACATAGAAGATTATTGTAGGCAAACAAGAAAGTCAAAAGCATTTCAATTCAGAGGAATTTAAATTAAGTAAGCTCTGACATAAGGTGCATAACTGATGAATCACCATCTAATTTACAGAATGTACCTATTTTGAATGGAAGTGTGACTGAACGTTAAATACTTTCTTTGAGATATCGTCCTGCAGTGGGACATAGATAGATCTATTCAGACAATTAATTTGAATAAGGATAACAAAGAAAATTTGTTAGACAAAAGCTACCATCTATTAATTAAGGTTATTCTGTACATGAGATCTCACAAAATAGAATGTCAGTTGAACCAAGAATGAGTCCACCAAAATATACAGAAAATAAAAAAAGTATAACTGAAGTTGAATCTAATCAACCCTAAAAAATAAATGATCTTTTAAGTATCAAAAAGCTAAATGATTTATTGGGTCATAAGAAGCTACGTCCTGAAAAAGTTAGATAAGATTTTCCTTCAGTTCCTGAAATATAAGACTTCTCTAAACAAATGCTACAAATCTATAAAAAAAACAATATTAACCCTTTGAAATTGAGATCTCCTTTGCCTATGCAAACTTAAAATAAGAACACCTAACAAATTGACATTTTAATTAATTTACTGAAAAAAAGAAATTAATGATTCTAAAATCTTTGATTTTGTGAAACATTTGTTTTTTAAATATATATTTAATTTAATTATTCTTATCATTTTTTTTACTTATTTCTATTCTCTAGAATAGATAATATATATTGATAATTTGATGAATTAATTAGATTTGAATTTTAATAGTCATTTATTAACCTTGAATATAATGAGAATATAAAAGAGATATGTTCCAATAATTAATTAAATAAGAGTCTATAAATTAATATATAAAAATTTATAAGTTATCATTATTAAAAGATCTTTTCTTTAACTAACAAATTTTAAAGAATAATAAAATCAAGATAAATAAAAAAATGGATTAGATCATTTAAAGCTATTCAGATAAAAATATATCTAATTATTTTAAAATATAATTTTTATATAAAAAAGAATTTTGGATTATTTTTCAATTAATTTAATTAGAAAGAAAAGATTATAAAATTTTAAAAGTAAGTAATAGAGATTTGTAGCAAGAATTTAGAATTGGTTTAATAAAAAACTATTTAGAATCAACATAAAAATTATTGAAATAGAATTTGAAATAGTTTACACATAATAAATAATAAGTAATCTAGAGACGGAATTAATTGAAATTAAATAATAAAATCAAATAGGATATGAAAATAGAGAGAAAGAGTAATAATAAAAAAAAAAGATAATAAAATAAAAATATATATAAACAACTCTAAAAAAATTAAATTCAAAATTATAAAGTGGATAGAAAATGAATAAATAAATGAAGTAAACTCAAAGCATAATGTTATAAATGAATATGATTATATGTTGATTAATTTATAATATTAAAAATAATAATTTTAGTGGTTTTGGGATGTATTTGACAGCCGATTCAGCTTTATCTTTACTATAAGAGAAAAGAAATAAATTCCATGTTGAAATTCGTCGAAAACGAACTGAAAACACATTTTAATAGAAACGCGCAATTTTTGTTCAAAATAAGGTTTGGATGTTGTGAATGATTTCAAGGACCTTGAATTGTTAGCATAGTATGCACTAGAGTTTTACAATCGAGGAGACATCTAAGAATCTGAGAATTACTTAATAAGAATAAATGAATATGCTTAGTCATAATATAGTGCCAATCTTAAATCAATTAACACTATTACATTTCTAGGTGAGATTGCAACGAGTTGTGATTAACATATTTTAGCTATAGTTCTAAATATCTATTAAAAGATATACTTACCAGAATGTTTAAATCCATATTTGTTATCTTAAGTTTAGAGATTTGAAAATAGTGATTTAGTTTAATAATTTGTAGTGCTCTTATATAAAATAGCATAAAACAATCTAGTAAATCACTTGATAGAATAATGTGATTTTGTTTCTTATTTGGTAGAAATCTCACTCTTATTAGATAATTTTGAATAATGGTTCCAAATAGTTGAACTACTTGGAACTTATATAAATTAACCATCGTAATATGTAATGATTTATTAAAATGATTAGTTTAAAAAGTTAGTGATGACATGCATTAAATTTATTGAATAGGACAGAGAACTATCAACATTTTAAATTATCTTAGCTATGATTTCATGTGAAAAAGATAATAAGAATTCTATTAATTATTTACTTACAAATGATAAATTCATAAATTTAATATTGGATTAATTGGAGAAGAAAAATTTGACTGCAATTTCAATAATTACTAAAATAGTTGAAGAATCAGATGAAGGAACGATATTATTCTTATAACATTAATTGTTAAAGATATTGAGTAATTTATTTTTTGAGATGAGAGAAAATCAAACTGCTTTTACTTATATAACAGCTAATATTTGTTTTCTTAAAAATGATTATGTAATAACTGAAATTGTTACATCTGAAATTTTTAATACTATTTTAGCACTAGATGAATAAGAACTTGAAAAAAATGATTTCATTTACATTAGTTAAATGTTAAAATAATTAGTTAGAAAATATTCTAATGAAAGATTGTATCATTATCTCTTAACTAAAACAGATTATGTTTATATGTTAGGACATTTGATGAAATAGTATGAATTGGTAGAAGTAATGTAGAATACCATTTCATGTATTTTACATATGGCTAATTCTTAATCTGATGAATTAACTAAATTATTTAGATATGTAAATATTATAATAAATTTATAGAAAATTAGTGGTAAACCTATTGAATATGTACTTACTAATATTTAATACATATTTTAGGATATTAATATAATAGAGAAAGTTTATGATTTCTTAAATATTAAAAATGATTGACTATTTTTATTATTTTAATTTAATTCTTTATATAATAATCACATTATTATACAACAATTATCTTCTTCTCTATCTTAAGATGCTTCTTTAGATTTCTTTTTTGAATTTTGAGTTTCATGTTCAGTATTTTAATTGTTATTGATATTTAAATTGTTATCATCATTTGAATAAGGATTAAATTATTGAATAGTTGGTTATTCATCAGTTAAAATATATTGTTAATAATTATTTATTTCTTATTTTTGAAGTTAAACTTTCTTTTATGATCTTTGTTATTAATCTTTTTATTTTTTAGATTGAATATCCAATTATAACTTTTCAATTTCTATCATTTGTTTTTAACATTCAATATCATTTGATTGTATTTCTTGATCAATTTGATTTAATAAAGACTATCTCTTTAGAGCATCTAAATTTTTTTCATTGAGTTTATCATTTAATAATTATAATTCTTTTTAGATAGATGATATAGTTGATTTCAATTTTAAATTTTCTTCTTAATAAGCTTTAGTTTCATTATCTAATTTTTAAATCTTAAAGATGAGTTCATTTTATATTTGTTTGTATTCACCTTATTATTTGACACTTTTTTATTATATATCAGAAACTTAAATTTATAATATTCTGATATCATTTAATAGTTTTTGTGACTAGGAATCTAAGTCTTATGCTTATTGAGCTAAATAATCTCTTTTTTATTTGAAAGTAGTTTCAACACTCAATCTAATATATTTATCTTCACAAATATCACATAATCTCTTAAATTTTGTACTATTGTTAGGATCTTTTCTTTTCTTTCTTCCATGTTCTTTACATATGACATTTCCACAAAAATTACATTGTTTTAACTTATGAATAAGTGATCCACTTTTATGACATATACAACATTCATTTTTTCCTTATTTTATTTCTTTTAATTTATCATCACTAAGAATACATTAAAAGATTGCTAAATAAAGATATATGATTACAATCATTCTAATTAACAAAATCAATGTCATTAGATTTTCTAAGATGCTAATTTTTTTGAGTATCTTTCTCCATTTCATCAATTGAAAAATTGGATGGAACCTCATCTTCTTATATAGATTCTAACTAAGTTGATGTTACAGAATTCTAAGGTTGGTTCCTGTATTTTTTCAAAATGTCTTCATATCCACTATAATCAACCTAAGTATTGCTTCTATCTCGACTATCTCTCATATAATCAAAAGTATATTTATATAATAATTCATATCATCTTCTATATTAATTTTGTAATTTATACAATGTTATCATCTATTTTCTGTATTAAATTTTATTATTTATATAGATTATTATTGTAGAATTTCATACTAATCAAATCTTATTGTATTATTTCCATATTTCATAATCATTTTATCTGATCAAATCATCATGTTCATTATAATTTAAGTTCACTTATATTTACAATTTACTATTCATTTATGTTTCTATAATTATAAAATATAAAAGAGATATTAACAATTCAAAATTCTTGATTCATCCCTATTATCTATTCTAAATATAATTCATCATTTTTAACTAAATTTATTAGAATATCTTGATTGACACTTCCTTTAATATCACTTTGTAGAATTATCTAAGATTAATTCATAAAGTATATCAAATTAAGTAAGATATTCTAATTATTAATCTATAATATAAATACCCCCAAATTATTATACTTAATTTTAGATTATCTCTATTGTATCTCTATATATATTATTATTAATAAGAACTATTTTAATTTCGCACCTTCAATATTTACTTTATTTTAAATTTGCTGTTGATCCCTAATTAATTTAAATTATTGTTTATACTTTCAATGTTGATAATACCTAAGATAATGCATATGAATAACTTTAATTTTCATGTTTTATAATGATATCTTTCTAATTCATTTAAATTTTCAATATATACCATTCAATTTATTTATTCAAATGACATAGTAGATTTCTATCATATTAATAAATAAAACTCAGTTACAAATTCTGGTATTAAATTTGTTTAAATAATTAGATTCTGTCTCTTTGAAACATTTCTCAAAAATCAAATCACTTTTACTTTAAAAAATATTAATAATTAAAAAATGAATGATTTTAAAGATATGAAAGTTATTGCTTGTGGGCAATATTCACAAGTAAACTATACTTTAAAATGAAAGGTATTTTCTGCTAAATTAAGAAAAGAAAATAAACTATATGCCATAAAGAAATACATAAAAAAAACATTGACAAGATAGAGGATTTCTCCAAATATTGCTAAAGAAATAGAAATAATGAATATCTTAGCTGATAATCAATACACTACTCGTCTAATAAATCATTTTGAAGATAAAGAAGTAATTAATATAAATAATGTTACATAGGCTATATATTTAGTAATGGAATATATCAATAATGGAAATATGTAATAAAAAATATTGAAGGATAAAAAGTTATCAGAATAAGAAACTTTGTTTTATGCTAAATAAATGATAGATATTTTAGAATTCTTACATAAAAATAATGTTGTACATAGAAATTTCAAACTTGAGAATATACTCATCAGAAAAAGTATTTATTCTTGTCTATGTCAGATGAAAAGAAATAAATATCCATTAAATTATGTGATTTCGGTTTTAGCTCATATATGTAACATGGTGAAGGCATTTTTAATGGTAATGATTATTTTGGTCCAGAACAATATAATCTTTAACCTTAAACTTAAGCTTTAGACATATGGAGTTTTGGAGTTGTACTATATTAAATGCTTACAGGCAAATTACCATTTGAACCTAAATAAGAACAATTGAAAGGTAAAAAGAAATAAGATGTCTTATAACATAATATTGTTAATTCTATTATTTCATTAACCCATTTAAGTGATGGGGTTTAAGATTTATTGTTATCAATTTTTCAAGGAAATCCTTAAAAACGAGCATCTGTTTCTGAAATAAAAGAGCATTGGTGGATCTAGGGAATACAAAGACCAAATGATAAAATCAATATTATATCTATCTTAGAAGATGATATAGAAAATACTTAAGTTGAATAATAATCTTAAGAAGATTAATAATAATAATTATAATAACCAATCTAATCTATTGATGTTGAAGAATAAATCATTTAACATAGATTGTCTGTTAAAAAGAAAATATAAGATAATGTTAAAATTAATATTGTACCAGATACTAAAATAATTAAAAAAGTAAGTAATATTGAAATATATTAAAATGAAGAATCTAATTTAAATCAAATGCTAAATAATATAAAATAACAATTAACTTAAATTAATAATGATAATATGGATTTAAAAAGTGAATTAAAATTGAAATCTAGTGGAACATTCCATTTAAGTGATGAGAGAGAAAGTGTTATTTCATATCTTAATTATGATAGTAAATCACGTTAGGATTTCTGTAAAATTTAAATGTAATAAATACCTAGAATTGAGGGAGAATAATTCTGTCTTAAATAAACTATTGAATAATAAAATGAATCATTATAATCTATTAAAGAAAATAAAGAAACTATTGAAAAACATAAAGTAGAAATATCTAATAATAATACTTATATCGGTGAATTAATATCTACAAGATTGTTATTAAATAAATAAATTTAAGATTTATAAGAAAAAAGAAGTTTTATGAAATTAGAAGAAGGAATTATTGATATCTAGTAAGAAATTGAAAAAAAATTAACTTCATTATCAACAGATTTTAAAGATAGAATTACTATTTTAGAAATATTTAATAGTACATTTACAGAATCCAAATTAGAAGAAAATAGATAATAGTAGAAATCATTAAAAAGTACAGAAAAAAAGTATGACTTTTCATAATTATAAAATGAAGAATTTCCAGAAAAAAAATAAAAAAAAATTAATTTACTTAAATAAAAAATTTAAGAAACTAGAGAAAGATAAAATTAAGTGATAAATTAAATAAGTGAAAATTCTAGTCTGCTTAATTAAAAAGATGAGGAATCAATTAGAGAAAAATTGAATTTATAATTGGCAAAGAAAGAAGAAATGAATATTTAATTATTACATCTCTAAAAATAAGCCAATGATTTATTAGTTGAAATAATGGAATAAGAAAAGTAATTAACAGAGTTGGATTAATAAAAAAAAATAATTGAAAAATCTAATCATAAATCGAATATCATTTTTTGATAAGACAATATTTTATACAAATAAATGATTAATATTATAGATATATACAATAATTTAATATCATTATTAATTATTAAAATAAATGAGCCACTCATAAATATAATCAGATTCTGAAGAGTTTGTTTAATAAAATGAGAGAGGAGATATCAATTTCTATTCAGGATTGTTTGATATAAATGATGAAGTTGTGAAGAAACCTGAATAAATTTAAACAATAAAGGATAAAGTAATAGAGTAAACTAAATAATCGTTTAGTAAGTAATCCACCTTAAATTAAAAAATAAAATCAAAATTAAATAAAGTTGCTTTAAAAATAAGAAAGTAAAATGAAGAATTAAATGAAATGGAGGAATAAGTAGAAGAAGAATAATAAAAGAATGAAGAATAAGAATAATCATTAGATCCAAAAATATTTGCAATAGATATAGAATTTCATGAATTAAAATTAAATAAAGCATTAGTATTAGCTTGTCATGATTAAGGATATCTACATCCTACAAATGTTTAAGCTAAAATTATTCCAATAATACTGAAAGGAAATGATGTTTTAGCTAGTTCTTGTACAGGATCAGGTAAGACAGCAGCTTTTTTATTACCAATAATGTAACGTTTTGGTAATTTAAAAAGTTAATAGTATTCTAAAGCTTTAATAATTTTACCAACAAGAGAACTTGCTCTTTAATGTTTTGAAATGTTTGAGAAGTTAAATAAATATGCTAATTGTACAGCTGCTCTTGTTATTGGAGCTGTTCCAATATAATAATAAGAAGTTGAATTAAGAAAATATCCTGATATAATTATTGGAACTCCAGGTAGGATAGTTGATTTATTAACAAATTCATCAAGCATTGAAATATAAAAGTATGTTATTTTAATATGATGTTTAGTATTGAAATTTTGGTTTTTGATGAAGCTGATAGATTAATGGAAATGGGTTTTGAAAATGAAATAAAATAAATATTATTAGCATCTCCTAAAGATAGATAAACTGTTTTAATCAGTGCTACTCTTAATGCAACTGTTAAATAATTATCTTTATTAGCTTTAAATAATCCTACAAAAATTAATGTAGATTTTGTAGGTGGTTTAGCTTATGGATTGAAATAATATCTGTTAAGAATAAGATCTAATTAAGATAGAGATAGAGAAGCTACGTAATAAATTACATTTTAATAATTAGTCTTATTACTTTATTAAAAACAAAATTTAAAGAAAAGACAATTATTTTTGTAAAAACAAAGCATGATTGTCATAGATTAGCTATAATATTAGGATTTTTAGATATGAGTAGTTGTGAATTACATGGAAATTTATCATAATAATAGAGAATTTAAGCATATGAAGATTTTAAAGTAATATATTTATATAAATATGAGGAAGGAAAGTTTTAATTTTTATTAGCAACAGATTTAGCTGCAAGAGGATTAGATATGACAGATGTTAAAGCTGTTATTAATTATGAAATTCCATTTGAAGTTACCAGATATATACATAGAGTTGGTAGAACTGCTAGAATTGGAGCATAAGGCATATCTGTTACTATTTGTTTAGAAAATGAAGTTGTTAAATTTAAAAAAATGATTCGATAATCTAAATAATAATTATTTAAGATGATTGCAGATACTGATAAAGTTAAATAAATAAGAAGATAAATATAATTATTAGAACCTTAAATTAGAAAAGTTATTAAAGAAGAAGTTGCTGAAATGGAAGTTAGAAAAACTGAAATGCTTACCTAGAAAGGTCTTCTATAAAATGAAGATTCTTAAGATAATTCTACTTAACCTAAAACAACTTAATCAAAATTCTAAAATAAGAAAAGTAAGAAAAGTTTTAAAAAAATTGATAATTGATTTTATTTATATCATTTTCTTGTTCATTAATACATATATTAAATTATGAGAAAACATAATTCTGATGATTAAATACATATCAAATTAATAGAAGACAATGACCAATTAACCTTGATCTCAGAATTTGATGAAGACCATAAATAATACTATTTTCTTAGAAATTCAATTTATTACACAGAAAAACTTTTATAATTGTTAATCACAATTGCAAAAACAAAAAAAAATAATTTAATTAAAGATATTCAAAATTTGTTTTCTAAATAATAATAACACATAAGATAATACCTGTCTTAATTTAAACAACTTAAAAATCAAATTTTAAGTAAAGAAGAGTTAATATAAAATTATGAAAAAGTAAAATCTGAGTTCAAATCATAAAGTTGTAAAGCATTCTCTATTTATTAAACATAAGATGAATAATTATCAAGCAATAACACTGAATAATTATATAAAGAATCCTAATAATAAGATTTTTGGAGCATAAATGAAAATATAAACACAAATCAAGAAAATCTTATAAATTAGAGTGATAATTCATTTAAAATATATTCAGATCTAGAGTAAAACTAAATTTAAATATCTTTTCCTAAAAGAGTATCATAAGATTATCAAAAGGATTTATTAAAAAAGTTAGACGAAATAGCTAATAATCATTAATATTAGATTATATAATTGAAATGAGTTTTAATTTCATTCTTATTTCAATAAATTTATCAATCATTACTATAATAATTAATATCTTACATAGCAAATCATACATATTTTATTATTTTCTTTGATAAAATCAAGATTTCTTTTAGATATTACTAAATAATTAATATGTATAAAACTATTCTTTTTATTAATTTGAGCTTTCAATAAAAATTTAATACGTTTTTACTTAACTTCTAAACAGTTATTATAGCTCTAAATTTCTTACTAAGACTATTTGATTAAGAGAAAAATATTAATATACTCCAAAATTTAATCATTTTTTTTTTCATTCTAAAACCTACTCTTATTTCTTATTATAAAATATTTATGCTAGCTGTTTATATCTAAAAAAATAATATTTAAATTTAATTATTGTTTTGTATCTATCAAATATATATTCATAAAATATTATTTTAGATATTCATTTTCGATATGAAATAATTCTTTCTGATTTTTTTTTTAAAGGATTTGCCTTTGTTTATGATGCTTAGAAAGATTATATCATTCATTTTATTTAAGTATTTAAAAATTACTTGTTATAATTCTAATTTAAAACTGCCCTTATACCATTATTTATTTTAATTGAGTTTCAGAATTTTTAGGAAATAATATAAGTTTAGACTTTCTTTTTTTGTAATAATGAGATCATACTTATTTAACTATAATAAATAATTTGATATTTTTAGCAAACAAATTGTTCTTTTTATGGCAATTTAAAAATTTCAATATTATCATTAATAAATTTATCAATTTTTATATCTTTATGTTATTATTTAACTTCATGTTCATCTCCTCTTTATAGATCCTAAGATCTTGTATATATAATGGTTCTTATCTTATGATTAAAAAACTCTTAAAGATTATGTTTTAAACCTTTTATTAAAATTTTATAAACTTTCTTTTTTTTAATAGATATGTGTATCTTCTAAATCAGAAGTTTCTTTTAAAGCTTTCTTAGACTTGCATAGACATTTATAGCACAAATAGAATCGGAAAGAATATTGTATGATTATTCTTTCTTACTTTTAAATTTGAATATTGAATTTACAAAATGCACTTAAAATTAGTTCTATTGGGAATCAATTTCTTAATTAGAAAATATAATTTTTTTGTTGTTGTAATACTTATTACATGGTATTACGAGATTTATAAAAATAGTTAAAGTGAAAAAAGAACAAAGTTAACCAAATCTTATTGATATAATAATTGAAAGGTTTGATTTTTAACCTGAAAAAATTCGAAATTTAAATACCTTGCTTATATTATTTCGAATTCATATTCAAATGATTAATTTAGTAAAAATAAATATCATATAAAATTTATTGATAAATATTGTCGTAATTTTGAATTTTGAATGCAGTTCAGTGTCAGAAATTTTAAAGAATAAAATTTCTAAATTTGTTGTTTTTGGTTTAGTGAATACATTAATAGTAATATTAAATGTTTCATTTAATTAAGATGAAAGGATATCAATCAAGATAATAATTAAATTGCCTTTAATTTAATAATTCATCTAAAAATAATGTTTTTACAAAATGATTCAAATTTTTTCATAAAACCAAATGCAATAGTAAAATTGTATAGACAAATAAAACCAAAGACAGTTGATACAGAGAAGAAGAGAATAAATTACATATAGAATGATAAAAAGCAATAAATGAATATTTTACATTTTTCAAAGCCAATGTTATTATTGGATGTTCCTGAGGAGAGTAGATCAATAAGAAATCCCAATTAAACATGTAGAAGTAGCATAGGATTTGGAAGAACTGGAAATAGAAGGAGACATTTATTGACATCTTAAAAAGAATCACGTCTTGGTTATAAGATATTGCACTATTAGGAAAATGAAGTACCATATGAGATACATAGTTAAATGCCAATATCATAAATAAATCCAAAATTTATAATATAATAGAAATAAGGTTGTGGAATGAACCGACTGCCTAATTTTAAATTATAATTATTCAATTAATTACCTGGATTAAGATAACAATTGGAATAATAATATTGATATAATAAAGAAATGACTTTAAATTTAATGTTATAATATATTATAATATAATCATTCAATATCAGCTAACAAATCTTCTTCTTCATTTTATAATTGATCAACCATTTATTAATGTTTATTATCTTCTTTATTTAGAAACTAAAAATATTAAAAAATAATATAAATTACATCTTAAGCTTCATCAGCAGTAACTGATGATTTTTAATTTTCAATATTACTTATTAATGTAATTCCTTATTGTACAATTTATGCCCAAAAGACTTATTAATTATATTTGTCTTTAAGTACAAAGAGGAATTTATTGAATACAGGAACTTCATCTTCTGAAATACAAGCTTTTCTCATTTCTTTTAAACATTCTAAAGCTTTAGGAAAGAAACTTCCTTTAACAGATTAATCAACTAATCCAATGATCACTTTTTACATTTATTGAAGTGCAGAATCAACTTAATCTACTCTTTTTTCAGTAATCATTTTTTTGAAATCTGAGATAGGATCTACTGAACCTATTTCTTAAATAATGTCATCTTTGAATCCTAATTTTTATTTAGCAAACATATTAACCATTTCTTCTTCTTCTCTATTAATTTCTACAACTTCTTCTTCTATTTATTGTTAAACTTATTAAGTAGTTTATTCATCAAATAATTATTTCCAAAATACTTTTTTATCTTATGGTTTTTTAATTTCATTAACTTTAAATTTAAATGCATTTTTAACTCTTTTGATAGCATCTTAAGCATAATTATAAATTCTTGATTCAGGATGTAAATATTCTAGAATTAATGGTGAAATAGGTGGTATTACATCAGTTCTAGTAATAGCTTTATGCATAACTACTTATTAAAAATATTATCTAGTAGGATTAGCAACATATTTCATTTTAAGTAATTCTTCTGGTTCTCCAGATTAATTAGGAATTGTTTCTAAATCCATTTTATCAATTAATGAAGCAACAGCAATTTATTAATTAGGAGTAGACTTTCTTAAAGCAGAAAATTGAAAATGTCTTATATCTTCAGAAGTAGGTAAAGTAATCATCCAAAAACATTAATAACTTTTTGATTTATGTGGTAATAAAACAACCATTTTCGGAGATCCTTTTTCTCTACCTACAAATCTAGCTATTGCTACTTTCTTAGTTGCAATTAATGCTATTATTAATGCAGATAAACATTTCTTAGATTATTCACTATCCACAGCTACTACCATATCTACATTTGATATAAAATAATGTCTAGGAATTTATGATCTCTCTACAAATCCTAATAATTAAAATGTTCTTGAACATTAATATTTCATTTTATCTTCCATTATGCTATCAACTGGTATTAAACTTCTTCCATATTAATAACCTTTAATAATATTTTCTCTTTCTATAGGTGCCATATTTGGATCTTCAGGATTATAATGAATTGTATCATTTCTAACTATGTTTCTATTTTATTCACTACTAAATTCTCCTATTGCTGAATGTTTCTTTAAACTTGGTAATTTCTCTTCTGCACATCTCTTATATATTAATACCTATAGAAATGTTTAATCATTTATCTAAAAATCTCCTCTAAAAGATGCTCTTGCTTACATCTATTTTGTATGAAATTATGAATATAATTCAAATGCAATATTTGCTGGAAATATTCTCATATGATTTCTTAATTCTTAAACCATATAATATATTAAATTTTAATTTATTTATTATTCTTTACTCTCATAAATTGAATTTAACATTCTATTATTTAATATTTCTTAATTTTCTGGTTTCGTAGGATCATCTAATTCAACATCATATTCATTCATAAAATCTAATGCTATGAAATTTATTTTCACATCTACTTTTTCAATCATCTTTATTAGTTTTCCAATCTTTTTCTCATTATATTCTGTCTATCCAAAACCTGCTGTTAAAACAAAGATCTTTTTATCCATTTTCTTTGTCTTTACATGATCATCTAATGTACTAACTGATTTATCTAATGCGTCAAATATATCCCCACCTTTTATTTTAGGAATATCATGCTTTGGTAATTCTGTTACATTTCTATAAAATTCTAAATCTGGAGGTGATAATGTTTATATGTAAAAAGTATTCCCATCTTCAGCATCCTCTGTTCCAAATAAAACTAATCCCACTTCATGATTTTTATAATTAAAAATCTTTTATTAAATCATCATCCCTATACAATCAATAGCTAATTCTATTCTTCTTATCTCTTTTCCTTAAACTTATTTGTAAGGTTCATACATCGATGCACCTACATCTAATAATACTAATGTTGCCTCTTTTCCTGCCATCTAAGAAATATATCAGATTTTTTATATATTTATATTTATTAATTAATTTATCTATTCAGCTTATACTCTTTTATACTCTTTAATATTATTTATTATCATGTAATTTTTAAAATCCTATTTCACAGATCACATTAATACCTATATTTTTGAATATTTTGATAACATTTCAAAAGATCAAATTACTACTTAATTATCTAAAGGATAGATCCAATTAAATAATATGGAATTCAAACCCTTCATTTTTAAAAAATTTAATATGCCTTTAATAATTAAACAGAGCATGATCAATAATATTAGTATAACTTTCGGAAAATAATGTTAAATCAAAATTCATACACTTAATATTGTAATAGAAATACTCAATTTATATGGAAATTTTATTATGGAAAGTGCTATTAAATTACAAATCCTCGATAACTTTAAAAATTCTTTAGTATAAACTCTTTTAAAAGCTATATCAAATTAAGATAATTAACAAAAGTAAACTAATAAAAAGTATATCTTTAAGTTAATTCAAAACATGGAAATAGAATTAACTAATTTTAATATTAGAATTGTTGATAATTATTGTACTTAGAACTCTTTTGGTATAAAATTAGAAAATTTAACATGTAAGTCCTCATCTAATTCTCAACAATCAAAATTAAGGAATATTGATATCAGAAATCTTTAATTATTTTGGTAAGATCCTGTTACTTAGATTAACGCATAAGCTTCACTTGAAGATATAGCAGAATAAAACTCTGATACACTCTCCTTTATATTACGAGTTGTATTTCACAAATTCATGTTTAACTGTTCCAAACTCCAAAGTTAATCAATATATAAATTTTCTGATTATATCTCACAATTTAATAAAAGATAAAATTAATAAGTTGAAAAGAGTACAAATAATGAAGATGATGAAAAAGTGAAAGCTGAAATTAAAAAAATCTTAACCAGTATTCCTCTCTCGGAATTTTCAATGGAATCTTAATCTTATGATTATCTGTGTTAACTTGCAGAAACTTAATCTATTAATGATCTAAAATAAATACAATTTGAAATTTTAAAAAATTATAAAGGTGATGAAATAGTTTTAATGAGTAAAAAGAATTTAGGATGGTTAAGGGGAATATTGAAAAATGATAAAAATATGGAAGAAAAAATTGTCAATAAATTAGATGTCTTAGAGTAGGATCCTAATTTGTAAAAATAATATCTAAAAAGTCTTTAACTTAAATTTGAATTAGCTATAAATTAATGTTAAATAGGCTTATCTTCTATATACAGAGGATAATTGAATCAATTGATTATCAATTTTTAAAATTTAAGTATGTTAATTATTAAAAATAATTAATTGAAATTAGATTTCACTATCAAATAAGTAGAAGTACTTTTATAATACCAAGATAAAACTAATTATTTGATTTCAAAAAATACTAATTTTCATGATAGATATAGTTTAGAATTATATCATACTAATGATGATAAAAAGGAAAGTCTACTTATTTAAACATGTCCCTTTTAAATTTTGTTTAATCAAGAAGAATTTGAAAAATATTATGATTTGTTTTATTTTTTTGTTGTTTCAGAAAATCAAATACCTAAATTAACTAGAAAAGCTAAAGAATAAATTTAAGACATTGTTAATGATTAAAAAGAAAAGGATATAAATTTTAAATTTGAGAAAATATATATAATTTCTACAAATAGTAAGGAAACCTTTCTATTCAGTCCAGGATCTATTGATTTTAATTATAATACATTAAACTCATCATAATATCAGATTAAAATATCTGACACTACTTTTGGTTTTTCTTGTATTGATTTAATTAATCAAGAATATTTATTTAACAGTATAAATTTTTCTAGAGATTTTATTGAAATAACAAAATGTGACATCAATCTTGTAATTAAGGTTTAAGATAATCAGATCAATTCTATATTAGAGTTGAATGATTTAAATTTTTAAATTAATCCTATGATTTATAAATACTTTTATTAATTCTTTGAAACTCATTATCAATAACCATTAAAGGAATTAAAAAATCAACTTAGAAATAATGAAGAGAATCATCATAAATTTTGTTTTTTTCATACTTCCTCTATCAATAATAAAATTAAATGCAGATTCGCATTTTAATAAAATTTCTTAAATTTGTATGAAGTTGAAAAAGATGTTAAAATTATGAAAATTGATTTAGAAAATATATTTTATAAAACATCCTTAAAAAATGAATTTCATATTTTAGAATTAAAAACAAAAAATTAAATAATATGGTTAGATTTTTAAACAAATGAAGATAGATAAATAGTAATCAATTAATGTTAAATATCTCGTGATGATAATTACTATGTAGAAAATATTTTGTAAGAGAATGGAACAAATTCAATCTATTTTGTAGATAATATAAAAAAATTAGAAAAATATTAAGAAAAGTTATTTTTTTTTGAAATTAAATTAAAAAGCATTTTTATTAAAGTTTTAGAAAATGAAAATTAACCACTTCTAAATATTCATCTCACTAATTTAAATGTTATAAATTAGATTACTAAATTATAATAAAATATAACATTAAAATTCAGTTATTTTACAGTTACTAGAGATTTTAATTGTTAAAGCTTTTATTTTTAAGATAAAAATCTTTTGGAAATTTAAAATGATTAACAATCCAGAAACATAATTGAGTATTCTCAGAAATTAAATGAAGATTCAACTGTTAAACTTTATCTTCATTATTGTGTTTTAAGTTATAGAGCTAAAACAATAGGTCAAATTTTAGAATAATATCCTATTTAAATTCAGAAAGATTGGAATCTAAAAAAATTCATAATTAATTTTTATTTAACATAATACCCTGATCTTCAGATTATTTGTAATGATATGAATATCGAAATTAATTTAAAATAAATTTTATTCAAGCAAAGTGAACTTAAATAAATTAAATGGACATAGAATTATATATAAATTATGTTTCCTCAAGATTCTTTTGATGAAGATTGTTTATAGTTTAAATGTATTCCTTAAGGAATATTAAAAGTTTAGAATTAAAAAGAGATGACAATAGATATTAAACTCAAAGAAGCTTAGGCAATAATGACTTAATTATAAACACTTTAAATAAGCAAATTAAAAAAAAGAAGTTCCAAAAAAGTTCTTTTATCAGTCTGTGATATAATTTTTAATTGGTAACTTGTAATTTAAACAAATGTGATTAATCACTTAATGAATTTTAGGATGACTCAATTAAAATTTATTTTGGGTGCTAAAGATATCTCTTACATTTCAAAAGAAATAGAAAAGCTATCAAAATAAATAGCTGATTTCTATAATTCTCATGATATAGCCAAATATCTTATCTAATAGAGAGCATAGATTTATTAATTGAATATTGGTGTTTAAGCCTAAATACAATTAGTATTTATTGATGATTTATACTAATAATCATAACCAATGTTTGGTATTACTTTAAAGTAACCAATTTTAACATTAAAATTAAATTAAAATGATATCGATTTTTAGATTAAAAATATATTAGAATTATATTTTTATCATTCTTTTAAACTTGAATGGGAACCAGTTATTGAATCCATTTATTTATAATTCATTTTAACAATTTCTAATCAAAACCCCAAGATCATTCTTAGTTTTTAAATACAAGATGTCTGTAATATTAATATATCAATGGAATTAATTTAGAATTTATTGAAATTTTAGTTATTAAACTAATAATTTTAATATAATTAAAAGAAATTAGATAATTAGCAGATAAATTAAAATAGTGCGTAAATAATTACATACGAAACTTATGAAATATGTAATTTTAGTGGTTTATAAATTGTAGCAGAAGGCAAAGATTAATAAATTATAAAATTATCAAATTTATAGAAAATTCACACTACATGTAAAGGTCTTTTCTAATTTGATGTAAATGGAATTAACACTACTCTTAAAATTTAAAATTGGAATTTGTAATTATAGAAAAAAAAAGTCATATCAGAAAAAGGTATAACTTTAATTATTGAAACAATTGTAGATGAATTTATGAATTCTTCAAAAACAATAATTAGTAGCAATATGTTAATAATTAATTTGACTCCATTTCCATTATAAATAAACATTTCTGGTTAAGAAATTATAAATTTAGATTAATAAGATAGATTTTAATAATTTTAAAAATTTCAAAAATACCCTAACATTTTTTTTATTTCAAGTCATTAATAAAAAGGCAAATTCTGTGTCTAAGAAAAAAATATATCATCTGAATATTTCAATTATTCTGATATTGCTTTAAAATTAGAATAAAAAAATAATTCAGAGATATTAAGTCTAAATAACAGATTTTTTAGATTACAATGTGTACATGATCCTTTAATGAAGGAAAGATCAATGATTTCTATTGTTCCTTTTGTAGAATTCATCAATCAAACCCCTTTTAAAATTAGAATAGATAAAAATTGTCCTGAAGATAAATAATTTCTTAATTTCACTATTGCATAGAATGAAATAGTATAGGATTGTTAATTAAATCCTTATAAAAATAACAAATTTTTTTTTACTGTTGATAGATATTATTAATCGATTGAATATACATTTTAAGATTTGATGAAAAAAAATGAAATATGTTTGGAAGATGAAAAATGGTACTTAAACTATGATAAAAAGAATTTAAATTTAATATTATTGATCTAACCAAAAGTGGATGATTAAGGAAGACAACAAATTATTATTTCGTTTAAGTAATCTTACTTAATCAATAATACTAAATTAGATTTAGTAACTTATCAAGGAACTGAATAGAATTTTTAAATTTTAGGAGGATAAAAATATTCCACTTCTTATTAATTGATTGTGCTTTTAACAATTAAAAAAAACCATTAATTGATTTTTGAAGAAAGAAATTCAAATTTAAAAACATAACCTTTAATATTAGAAAAAATCATAAAAATACACACTATAAACATTTAAAAAAAAGAAAATGATCAAACTTATTATATTCCAATTTTGATTATGAAAAACTTTATTTAAATGGGTGATTGCACTATTCCATTTTTTGAATTGGGCTATAAATACTTAGTCTTAAATAGATTAGCTTAGAAAATTCAACTTTGTTACAAAAATACCATAATTTTACTGGAACCTTTTGTTTAAACACCATTACAAATTTGGAATTTAAATCTTATCAATGATCCTAATCTACCATATGAATGTTCTTTAAAAATAAATATTGATAATTAGATCTTAGAGACAGAAAAATTCAATATTATGACTTATAATTAATTTATTATGTTAATCAGAACAATTGATCTTTGTTTAAGAAAATTTTTAAAAGTAACTATTTTATATCAAAAAGGATAATATTAGTTTTTAATTGATGAAATTGAAAATTAATAAGATTATCCATATATGATAATTAATGAATCTAAATCTTTACAAATAAAATTAGAAAGAGATAATAAAATTTTAACAAATGGAGGTCGATTTCCATTAGCATAAGAAAATTAATCCGATTAAGAATTCACTTATTTAGTTAATTTAAAAGATCAAAGGATGAAATGGGAGAATTCGATTTAATTTGCTTTAAAATTAGATTAGATTGGGTTAAGTGGAACTTTAAAAATAAATGGTTTATAATATAATTATGTTATCATTAAAGTAGATTAACAAAAATAATTTATTTTTAAAGATTTTCAAAAATTAAGCCAAAGTTAGTACTAATTAGAAAAAATTAAATATATCTTTGAACTTAGGATGCAAATCTATGGTTGTACAATTTCATACCTTGAAAATTTAAAATATTAATGTAAAGAATTAGCGATTTGTTTCTTAGAAAATATAGCTATATAATATAAATCAAATGAATTAAATTAAAAATAGATAAATTTTAACTTATACAAATTGTAAATAGACGCTTAATCCAAAACTCTGTCAGAATAAAAAACTATTTTATTTTCTGAAGTTTAAGAATAATAAAATTCAATAGAATTTGATCTCAGATTAGATGGAGCAAGATAAGATTGTATTTTTGTAGATTTGGTAAACATAAATTTGGGTAATTTTCAATTTTGTATGGATCAAAGATTTAAAGATAAATAAGAACAAATTTAGGCATAATTATAAGAATTTATTAGTTTATATTCTACATAAAAAAACAACAATTAACTTCTTGAAAAATAAAATCCAAAATATTTACAAAAAAAGATTCGTGAAATGAAATAAACTTAGATATTTGTAAGAAAATTATAATTTTAACCAATGAAAATGAAAATATTATATCTAAAAGATATTTATGAATTTTAAAGGTAATAATTTGTTGAAGAATATTTTAGGAGTTCACTGTCTAATATTATTCATAATGTCATTATTAAATATATTCTGTTTGATTAAGGGTTTTGTTGTAGTATGATTAGTTAATATGTAATAAATAAACTTATGATTAATCCCAATAAATTGATTAAATGGAAAAAGATAAGAATAAAAAGAGCAATGTATGAACCAATGAAATTATTTAAAGTCTTTAATGAAAAATAAGCTTAGCATTATGAAATTTTAAAATAAGCAAAGAAATGTGATAAAAACATTAAATTTTCAGATTTAAAATTTATAATAATTAGTATGCATAATGCTATTTTGAAAAATGAAGCCTAAATATTGTATATTTGTGAATAACAAATATTTTTCATACATGAAAGCCTTATTTAAATTTATTTGAAGTATGATGACATAAAATTAGTATATTCGAAACCAGAATCATTACAGATTCATATAGTCTGTTAAACAGAGGAACTAACTTTATTGATGGAGGATTAGTCTAATTTAGAGATTGCAATATAAAGTTTAAATAGATTTCAAAATTGATTCATAATTATTATATTTATTTTTTTATTAATCGCTCTTTTTCTCTTCTAATTAAATTAGATTTTAATATAAGATCATTCCAATGTTAATAATGATAATATTTTTATATTGTAAATATCCCTCTGGAATTTAATAGTTTAATAGATATTTTGGCTTATTCATAATGAAGATTAAAAAAGGATATAATTCAAGAATCTTCTGATTAAGATTAATAATAAACTCTTATGATTTTTTATAATGTGTGAAAGTAAACAATATAGCATTATATAAGTAATTATTTTAATGTTTTGGATATTTATATAAGTCCTCATATTGCTTTCTAAATTAAATAGTATTATTACATTAAAATTCACTAATATAATAGTTATTTGATTAGAGGATTGTGAGAATTAACTTTTTAGATGAATTGATTTACTCTTCATATTAAATTATTATTTTATTAATCTTCATATTAACAATAAGTTATTCTAATAAGTTATTCTAAATGATTTAATATCTCCTTAAATTGCCAATTATTCATTAATTAAAGATTGCAATTCATCTATGATAATTTATGAGGAAATTAAAGAAAATAATTTTAAAATCAACATAATAAATTTATAGAATTAATTTTGAACTTATATATAAATATTGAATTAATTTTAATGTAAGAGTTTGAATTAAAATTTCCAGAGCATGAAGATGAATTTGTTCATTTTGTTTGTTGGGATTCTAATGAAGAATAAGCCAAAAAGAATTTTATGTTAATAATGTGTTTCAATAAATAGAGATGGAAATATGAATGGAGTAAAGATGCTTCAAAATGTATTAAACGACATGAAAAATAAAAATGCTGAATATGGAAATTTTAAATAATTCAAAGATAAAAATATTTAAGAAATTAATAGAATTAAATCTAAAATGCTTGGAATATATGAAAGTAGATCATATTTATCTATATAAAATGAACCAAGTCTTAGACTTTCTGATTTATAAAAGGCTGTTCATAGTTTTTATTAAAATCAATAATTAATAAATGAAGATGTTATAATACCAGAATTAATTAAATGGTCGATTGAAGCTTCAAAATCCTTTTTATAAATTTCTGAAGTAATTAAAATTTAATACAATAATATAAAGAGGGATAATGTTAAATTTAAGCTATTGGATTATATAGATAAAATCTAAAAATCTAAAATCAGCATTTAATTGATACAAATTATGAAGATAACGAAATTTTAGTAGATTTTGGATAAAATATGAAAATATTAACTGTAAGGCAATAAATTAATTGTGAAAAATGTTCTTTAAAATAAAAATCAGGTTTAAAAATTAATTACAAAGACGTGTTTAATAAAAGCAAAAAATGAATGTAAAATTTTAATTGGTTATTAAAATGGATGTTTTGAAGTTTGGGAAAAGAATTTAGATGAAAAATATATTGTTTCTCATAATATATAAGCTCATTAATTTAATCTTAATTGTATGATTGTTGGATAAAATAATGATGTATTAATTACTGGAGGTGATGAATATAATATTTCAAGTTGGAAATACAAAGAAAATTAAATGAATTGGATTTTTACATAATCTTTGAAGTAAAACACTTCAAAAATTAATTCATTATGTTTTAACTAAAATGATTCATTATTAGCAACTTGTAGTAATGATTTTACATTTTGTATTTGGTAACTTGATCAAAATTTAAAATGGAATCTTGCTCATATTCAAGTTTAAAAATAAAGAGTCAATACTATATGTTTTATGAAAACCTCTTAAATTGGAATCATCCTATCGCAATACAAATATTAATGTAAACATTTAGCCTAGGTTTTATAAAGAGATTGGATTAGTCATTCTATAATCTGATTTAGAGCAAGTTCTCATAGAATAAACTGAATAATTAGAATATACTTTATTAATTTATTAAAGAGAGTATCTATCATAATATAAAAATATATATTTTTTTTATTTTCTTATATATTAAATCAAAATTCTATTTTCTTTTTTGAAGGAAGATACTTTTGTAATAAAGCTTGCGTAATGAATCCAAATAATGAGGTAATAACAACAACAGCTATCATGATCCAATTATAGCCTTTAAAACTAAAAGATAATAAAAATGAAATGATACGCATTAGTATTAACATTTATTAATTTAGCCCATTTTCCTCCATTTGGAAATATAGCTGAGACAAAAAATAAAATAAATCCTAATGTTGTCCATAAGAGTAATAAATAGTTTCTATAGTATCTTTATTTAAATGGATTAGAGATATAGAGATTGATTGCAAATGTCATAAAGAAGAACATTAAACTCATAAACATAACAGATTAAATATCTCCAGTCTTTTTTAATTCTTCAATAGGTTTTGGTATACAATTAAGTATAGGTTCATCTAATTCACAAGTATGAACATCTCTGACTGCTTGAGATATAAAAAAGTTAATAATTAATCTAATAAAAATAATATATATATATATGATACCCAGCTGATCCCCAAATTAAATTATTATATATTTAAATTTAATTATAAATGGCAAATTGATCATCTAATGGATTATATTTAGCTAAAGTATCACATGGACCAGATAAACATAAGAATATCAATAAAGGAATGTTTGATATAATGCTTGTATAAGTAAATTAAAAATCTGCAAAAGTTTCTGCCTCTAAAAATGTAAATAAAACAGCAATAAATTTTAATGTATTAACACTAATTTAATATTAGAAGACTTCAATAATTGTCATTGTAGCTGCTTTACCTTATAATAATACCTTTACAACACAATCTAATGAAGTTGATTTACTACTAAAAGGTGCTGTATAAGATGCGTCAGCTTCACTAAATGATATTCCTACTTAAGCTTATGAAATTGCTGACTAAATTAATTAATTTATTTTAATACACAATCATTAGCTCCATCACCACACATTAACACTTATCTTCCAAAACTTTAAATCATTTAAATTATAAGTTTCTTCTATTCTGGTTTCTATCTTGCAAAAACCTTACTTTTCTTTATTATTAATATTGCTAATTATCCAAATGATCCATCATCAATATCAATTTAATTTATTTCTGTAAAAATCTTTTCCTTACTCTAAGCTTTTCCTGAACTCTTAAATTGGTCTTATTATTCAAATAAAAAATTAACTTTATTATACATATATTCCAAAAATTTACCAGTCAAAGCCAATTCTTATTAAGTATTTATAAATTATTCTAATTCTTAAACACAATTTTATTATTATTCTTTTATTATTTATTAATTATTGTTGCATTATAAAATTATTTCTTAATTCTATTAATTATAATCTAAAAATGTAATTTCATTATCTTAATTCAAAATACCAGCTAATTTCGCACATTAGATAGTTGTTAATGGATTATCTCCTGAAATTACTTTTATATCTAATCCAGTTTCTTTTAAAGTTGTTATAATCTCATTTGTATCTGATTTTAATGGATTTTCCATAACTAAAAGACCAACAAAATTTAATTATTACTCAATCTACTCTCTTTATTAATCTATTTAATTTTATTATAATTCTTTATATGCTAATCCTAATACTCTGTATCCTTTTATAGCATTCTAATTAAATTCATTTAGTAAATCTTCTCTCTTCTTTACAGAAATAGAATTAATTGATTCTGGAGAACCTTTTGAATATAAATAATATTTAGATCCATCTGTTACTATAACACTCATCATTGATTTTTATGAACTAAAATCAAATACTTTATGAATTGTATATGTTTTTCCATTTCCATCAATAGTCAAAGGATTATTATTAAAATTACATTACCAACCAACAAAATTAAGCATTTCTATTTCTAATGGATCTCCTAATAATTAATCATTCAATTTTATTAAATGATGACAACATCCCATTATAGCATCTAAAATTGGTTTCTCTTCTTCTGGTAATGCTTTTATTGCTTTAAATCCAAGTGTTGTAAGAGTTCCAGTTTTATCAAAACAACAAGTATCAATCCTTCCTGCTGATTCTACTTTATCTGCATTATTTCCAATTACACCTTTTGCTTCAAGTCTAACCAAACTAGCTGTCTTACAAATTTAAAAAAATATAGGCATTGATGGTGGAATAGACCAAACTATATTATCCAAAAATCTTAGAACTAATATACCTGTTTAGAATTCCATAGGAACATATTCAATCAATAGAAATCCGTATATTATAGCTATAATTAAAGCTATTTCAAGAATGAATTTTGCTGCTTAAATATAGAATCTCATTGATGGTGCCTCGGGAAAAAGTACATTTCTAAAATATTATCCTCTTAATGATGTAAAACCTGTTCTAAGTACAATAGCAATATTTTCTTATGTGTTATTAACTTGTATTAATTTAGTGCCCTCAAATAAACAATGTTAACTCATTTTTTCAAGTTCAAATATAGAATTTTAGTTTGGTAATGCACTTTTTGGAATAGGTATGCCTTCACCTGTTAAAGTGGCTTCATTAACTATAACATCACCAGAAATGATAGCACAATCACAATTTAATGTTTGATTTTCTTTAAGAATGATTAGATCTCCTGGAACAAGGTCAGATCCATTGATAATTTAATATTAATCAATTTCTTTGATTGTTACATCTTAATGAATATTAGCTAATTATTATAATCTTCTTCTTGATCTAACATATAGAAAGTAATTCAAATAGACAGTAAGGACTGTAAAAATCAATATTAATATAGGTTAGAGGACTGTTTTTTCAGCAAACCAAATGGCAACAGCAAAATATTATAATATATTAAATGGACCTGTAAAGGCATGTAATGAATATATAAATATTGATTCTATTGGAATTTTAAGTTAACAAGTTCCAAAATATTAAATTTTAAGTTCTCTAGTTAATGTATTTCTTGATTTGATAATCTCAGAAATGACTTTTTCTTTTGCATCAAATTCTATGGGTTCATAACTTTTAAGTTATTCATTAAATCTGTATTTAAGCATTCTCATATAGTTAGTTTTTATACCTAAACATGAAATATGGTTTATTGTCAATGAATTTTTTGGCACATACAAATTATTCACCAGAAACTGTTTCTATTAAATAATGTGTGGCAATCGATTCTTCTTAACATTAAGTAAACAAGAAAGCATTATATAATTTTCTTGAATATCTTAATGCTAAGGCAAAAATGAATGCAGAACTTATTGATAAAACAACCTAACTAATTTTTCTATATTATTACAGCTAAAAATAGTCTTAATTTGCTAAGTTAGACTGGAGTAACTTATTAAACAATATGTTGCCCCTCAATATCTGAGTTTTTAACTGGATATGACATATCAAGATTGAATAATTAAAATGATTGATTTAAAGATCAATCAAATTAAGATTTTAAATGGAATTTAATCAATTACATATATTATATTAATATGTCATTTCTATAGAGAGATTATAGTTAGAAATATGTTTATTAACATTATGATTTATTATAAATAACCTAAAACGCTTGTACAAAAAATAAAAAAAAAAGTATTCAAATAACACTCACTCTGATCAAAGTTTCAATGCTAAGAAAATCATATATTTTGTCATTAAATTAATAGTTAACTTGTATATAAGTAATGTAGATAATAAAACAATCAAATATCCAAACGGTTAATGGAAAGTTTGAATAAAATTATTCTAATTCCTATTAAAAGAAGATTCATATTATAATTATGTAGATGATCATATTTATATATATATTAACATTTTTCGAATTTAGTAGATACAGGTTTAGATGTATAATGATTAACAAAAAGTGATAAAAAGATACAATCAAAAGTGGTGAATATAAAAAGATCGTTATTAATTTGAGATGAAAAATACATCATACTGATTTTGCTAATTTATTCTATTTGAAGTAAAAAGCTATGTTAGCCAAATGAAGAAAATGGTTCATTAATATAAACTAGAAATCTCAAAAAATAATTCCTTAAAATTATAGTAAGAATCATTTCAGTAAAATTTAACTAACCATCAGATCATCTGATTGAATTGAATTTATAATTATTTAACTATCTCTTAATTTTAATTGGGTTTTAAGATATTAAATATTTTAATACTTTTATCGCTTTATTCAAAGATTTACTAGTAAAAATATCTATTTTTTTTAATTACTCATACTTTAATAACTCATTTGATTTTATTAACAAAATCTCAATTACTTTTATTAAATTAAATAACTCCAAAAATTAATAATTTATCATGAGAGTATTATGTAATCTTATTTGTTAATTCATTATTTAGGAACTTAAGTAATTTGAATTACAATTAAACTATCAATCGTTATGGACTAAAAATAGGTCTTCAACTAATAAATCACTACTTTTTTATATTATTAAGTTTAGTTTTCTTTCAATTTAATTCTGAACCTCTTAATTAGGTAATTATTAATAATTAAGAATTGGAAGTAGAATGATAAGAAATAGAATAATAAATTTAAATTCCATAAAATTTAGATAAAATTGTCAGATAATTTTAGTATATAAGAATTCAATTAAAAATAAAAAATGGATATGAATAGATAATTATTTTGATTCCAAAGAAACATAAGAGAAAAATAAAATATGAAACAAATATTTAAAGAAGGAGAGGTTTATTTAATAAATTATAAAAAAATAAATTTAATTGTTGAATTTCTGAATTTTTAACTTTATAAAATATAATTACAAAATAATTATTTTTGATATAGATTGTATGATCAAGAATTTTCTTTTACTAAGTTTACTACTATATAGTCTATAAGGAACTGACATTTATTTAGAAGAAGTTATGGATTGTGTATAAAACATTTGTGAACCTGAAAGAAGGGCTTGTGGTATTGATATTGATTGTAGGTAATAAAAGATTTAAAAATAAAAGATCATCTTATAATAACTTTACAAGTTGCATCTAATTAAAGTCTAGTGAATCAGATTATATTTAATGTAGAACAAATGGTTACATGACATGGGTATAGGTAATGGATTGTTATAATAATTGTCATTATTTTGAACTTTTTGCAATGTCTATATGGTTTCCAATATTAATAATTAAAATAATTTAATGAGTTGATTATGTATGTAATAATAATTCATTTAAGTATTTTCTTAACAATATCAATGTAGAGGAATTTGCCTTCATTTTTAGGATCAATAAATTTCATATATTCATCTGCTTCATCTTCTGTAAATCTATATCCCATAGTCATCAACAATTCTTTAAAATGTTCACTCTAAATATATCCTGTATTTTCTAAATCTACAGATTTAAAAGCTATTCTTTTATAATTAAATTATTACCTTCAATCAATTATTCTTCTCTATCTTATTCTCTCTTCTTTTTACTTACTAGAATGAACAAAGCATCAGATCTAATACCTTATCCTTCTGAATCTTCCAATTCCTTATACAATTCACTTAATTCTTATTCATCATAAACATAACCAATAGATGTTAAAAGTTCTTATAATTCTGTAAAGTTTATTCTTTCATCACTATCCCTATCAAATAGTTAAAAATTCTCTCTATATTTCTTATCTTCTGCATCAGAAAACAATCTATTTCGATAATATTTTAACACTTTTTAAAATTATCATCTGAATACAAATGACTTTTAAGTTCTTCAATTACTGTTCTAGGATCTATTTTTGGTAATCCATCATTAAGAGACACTTTTTCTTTCTATCTCACTTAAGATAAATTGGTCTATGTTTAATTCATTAAAATAATAATACAAATATTTCATTATTATTATTTCAAAATATTTTTAAGATTCTTATAAATTTTAACTTAAATTAAGTATGGATCTAAAAATGATCTAATTAATTTACTTTATGTATTATTAATAATATCTGATATTGTTATTATTTCAGCTTTAGGACCAATAATCTATAATCCTCTATAAACCATAGACATAATAAATGAATTTTATTTTAAGAAATCTAAAGATAGAAGTCCTTCAATGTAGAAACTGAATACAATTACTTTTTCTTAGTCGAGATTTTTAATAGTAAATTTGATATTTTTATGACTTGGCTAAACTAAAAATATGTGTATGAGATTTTATATAATAAAATACACAATAATAGAAATGGAAGTAATAACATCTGATTCAGTTTATTCTGATTCGAACGTAATTTACTTATCTTCTACTTCTGCAATTATATTCATAATAGTTAAACATTTATAAATTATAGAATTTAGAGAGAATATCTCTAAAAGTTATACTTGTTCTTTTCTATAATAGTATATTTGAAAAGCATCCAATATCATTTATATTTTAGTATTCGAGATTATTTAGGCATTTACTGTACTTTCATTAATCTTAAAGTAAGGATTAGGATCAGAATTTTCTATTATAGAACATAATTAATTTAATTGCTTTTTAGTTCTAACATTTATTTTAACTAATTATTTAGTGAGCATTTTAATTTCTTGATCCTTCTATTTCAATTATTTATCTTCTTCTAAAATCCTAGATTTCTATTCCATTAACATAATGATTTCTTTGTTAATCACACAATATTAAAAACATCTAACATTATATAGTTAATTTGTTGAATTATCCTTTAAGACCATCTCTAAATATGCTGAATTCTTCTATAAAGTAATCATCATTTCATAAAGATATTAACCAACATTCATACAATCTGGACCTGAACTATGTTATAAATTTATATTTCTAAATTAATGTTGATTTTATTGTTATTGTTATTGTTTTTAATCATAAATTTAAAAATTATGTAAGAAATCCTTTAGATCTTAATTACCTTAAATTCCAATTCTTTATTCTGCCATCTAATTTGCATATTTTAATTCGAATTAAAAAGATTCCTAATCAAATTTAAAATGTATATAGACATCTTCTATTATTTCGTCTAAAATCTTTCCTTAAGATTTAATAATAATAATTACTAATTTCCTTTTCATTCTCATATTATAAAAAGAGTGCTCTTCTCACATAAGTTTTACGATACATTTAAATGTATAGATAACATGAAACAGCTATATAAATTATAGCCATTCCATCAAATTTAAAATAAAAGATGATGTAAATCAATCTGATTGTTATTACAATTGTTAATGAAATAGCATTCCAAATGAAATCATAATGTTCTAATAAGGTTATATTAATCATAGTAATTCCACATCCCGAGACGTATAAATTATTGTAATTGTTTGTGTTCTTATCAACAAACAATTAAATAACAGTCATTATTATATTATTGAGAACAAAAATGCTACAAATATTCTTGTTTTGTTTCATTCGACATACCATTGGAAATTAAATGATAAAAATTATAGTTGCTACCGATTCTAATATGCCATTAATTACTTATCCTTATTGTAATTGTATAATAGCAACACCAATATTGATCATAATGAGTAATGGATGATAGGATTTGAAATGTGATAATGAAGACTCTTTTGTGGCTTCTTCATATTTTGATTCTAATTCAGATGGAAAGCGCAAAGTAAATTTATTCATAATTTATTAATAATAGTCAGTAAATCTGAAAACAAAACATCACAGAAAAGTTAATTATTTTATTCAAAATGAGACAAATGACCATATTTATATTATTATATATAAGTATCAAGTTTTGCTTATACTTCTATGTTTTTCAGGAGAAGCATGCAATTTTTCGAAATGTTCAAAGAATTAATCACTTTCCATATCATCATGCATCAATTAACAAAAATCTTTATAAGTCATTTTCCCATCATGCATCATTAAATCAGTAAGAATCTTATCTGAAGCCATCTCTTCTCTTCCTTCTCTCTTTAATGCTTATTATATATCTTCTTTAGTTATGTATTTCTTATCCTAAACATCAAAATAACGAAACAAACTCCATAATCTTTCCTTATTCAAATACTACTTCAAATCTAAAGTAGCTGCCAAAAATTGAGAGTACTTTATTTATAAAGCTTATTATTCTTCAGGATTTGTATTACGAATTAATTATTCAATTTCATTTTTTGTTGTTTCAAATCCTAATTTAGCCATTATCTAAGATAATTCCTATGGTGTAATAAATCCATCTTCATCTTTATCTAATTCTTTAAATTTTTAACTTAATTTATCAATCTATTTATCATTCAATTAATTTATTAATATCCGAAGTACTTCTCTTTTAAATTATTTGCTTTTTGCATATCTTTTCAATCCTTTAATATTAGATGTATTCACAGGAGTACAATCATTTGATTAATTGATATTCCCTTACTTCTAATTTATTTTTATTTATAATGGTTTCCGAAATCCTTTCTTTGCCCAATCACTATTTAAGGCTTCTGAACAAGTCATTCTTTTTTCTGGATCTTTTTAAAGTAATCCTTAAACTATCTATTTACAATCTTAACTAATTCCTTTCCATTCCTCTTAAGGAAATGATAATGGTTTGAATTATATCTTTTATAGTAATTCTTTTAAGTGTTCTGAAAAAAAAGGTGGTTCAGAACACAATACTATGTACATTATACATCCAACAGCCCAGTCATCACATTTTTAATTGTATCTAATTATTTAAATAATTAAATTACACTCCAGTCACAACTTCTGGAGCTACGTATAATGGAGTACCAACTTAACTTTGTTTTCGTTATAATTATTTCTTTTTATCTTTATCTGATTCCTTTAATTTCTTGCTTAAACCGAAATCTATTATTTTAATGTCTGCGTCATCATTTTCATTAGATAATAATATATTTTCAGGTTTTAAGTCTCTATGCATAACACCCTAACTATGTAAATAGGCTATTGCAGAAAATAGTTTCCTCATAACTATGCTTGCTTTAATTTCATCAAAACTACCTATATATATTATTTTTCAAATTTCTGTACCTTTTGATAATACTCTTTCTAGTAAATTACCTCCTTTACAATGTTCCATAACAAAATAAATAAACATATCATCTTCATACATTTCATAGAATCTAACGATATTGGGATGATCCATTTTCCTCAGTATTTCAAACTCTTCCTAAATCATTTATGTTTTATCCACAACTCTCACTTTATTTATTGTCTTTATAGCATAAACTTATTCACCATCAGGTCCATCTTTATATCCTACCTTTACTGTTCCAAAAGATCCTTTTCCTAATACAGCACCGAATCTGTAAAATGTTCTAATGTTAGTTGTAAAATATGTTTTTTTTCTAGTGGTATGTCTCTAACTTGAGCAACAACCCATTTAAAATTAAAAAAATGTAAAATTTATTTCACATATGTAAATTATACTCCATAATCATTATTTAGAATTATTCAAAAAATTGAAGATGCAAACTTAATTAGAAAGTATCCATTCAATGGTTGACGAGAATTTAATAATAATTTAATGTAAACAAATTAAAATACCGCAACTAATTAATTGCTTTAAAATAAAAAAGAATTGTTTCACATTCAACTAAGAAAGGAGAAGAGAGAAGAAATATTCAAATCAAAAAGAATCATTTAAAAATAAAATGAAACACCTGAACAAATCTAATTAAATCCTGAGGTAAGAAAATACTAATTGAATTAAGTAATTAGATTAGTACATCACAGAGTTGATGAAGGATTGTATTGATATCTACAGAAACAGATTGCCTGATGATTTTGAAAAGATGCTTAATAATTTAATGAAATTGAGAAAATTATAGCATTTGGATTAGAGAGGAGAAACATTCAGTCTTTGTTTATTTAAGAATGATTTCATTGAGTAATAAGATTATATAAAGTAGATATATCCTTGTTCTATTAAATGAGCATTTTGATCATGCATCTTAATTATAGGCGGAAGGAGCTACAATTTTAGCTAATTTTTTTGGTATAATGGATAAAAATTCAAGATTATACTTTTCTTCATATTTACCTATGTTGAATGTTTTAAGTGATGTAATAACGAAGAATTTTGGGAGATTACTAATTTCTAAGAATGCTTCTTTAGTTGATTCAGTATGTTTGAATTTATATTTTAGTGTTTGTATGCTTTAGGGAATGCATTCTATGACTAATAAATTTTAGTTCAAAAATTCAAATAGCATTTTGGTTTGAAGCATTTATTATAAGTTTCTTTACATTTAAATACAGTAGTATGGGTGTTAGATACTTTAACAGGAAACAGAGAATTTCTTAACAAAGAAGAATTAGAACTATCCTTATAGATTCTTGATAAACAATTATAATCAACAGATGTTGAAAATTTCATTCATAGTTTAAGTGCATTGAGAAATATCAGTTAATATTAAATAGATGCAATACCTTTGATAATTAATTTGGTTTCTTTTCCTAAAATTATTGAGATAGTCTAATAGAAATAAGATTTGATACATCTACATTCTACTTCATTAGAAATTATTTTTGCATTGAGCACAATGAATGATTAGTAGTTAATAAAGATTTTAGATAAGAAATATAATTTAATAGACATTTATGTTACATACCTATCCTCTTATGAGAAGGAATATAGATTGAAATCAATGTTGTCTTTGACTTATTTATGTAATTTGAATGAGAGTTTTGCGATACAAATATCTTATATTCCTTATGTGATTGAAAAGATAATTTCAATAACTATTTAGACAGAGCAATAGTAGATATTAAATGGAGTTAACTTGATATACAGTATGTTATAATATGAAAAGATTGAGATGAATCAAATATTTATGAACCATAAGATTTTAAGTTTAATATCACGTATTTTGGAATACTTAAATAATGAAATCCTTATAGCAACTTTGAAATCTTTATGGATTCTATTGCAATCAATAGATTATTATAAAGTATCTCTATCTATTCCAGGAGATGANTGAATTAAGTAATTAGATTAGTACATCACAGAGTTGATGAAGGATTGTATTGATATCTACAGAAACAGATTGCCTGATGATTTTGAAAAGATGCTTAATAATTTAATGAAATTGAGAAAATTATAGCATTTGGATTAGAGAGGAGAAACATTCAGTCTTTGTTTATTTAAGAATGATTTCATTGAGTAATAAGATTATATAAAGTAGATATATCCTTGTTCTATTAAATGAGCATTTTGATCATGCATCTTAATTATAGGCGGAAGGAGCTACAATTTTAGCTAATTTTTTTGGTATAATGGATAAAAATTCAAGATTATACTTTTCTTCATATTTACCTATGTTGAATGTTTTAAGTGATGTAATAACGAAGAATTTTGGGAGATTACTAATTTCTAAGAATGCTTCTTTAGTTGATTCAGTATGTTTGAATTTATATTTTAGTGTTTGTATGCTTTAGGGAATGCATTCTATGACTAATAAATTTTAGTTCAAAAATTCAAATAGCATTTTGGTTTGAAGCATTTATTATAAGTTTCTTTACATTTAAATACAGTAGTATGGGTGTTAGATACTTTAACAGGAAACAGAGAATTTCTTAACAAAGAAGAATTAGAACTATCCTTATAGATTCTTGATAAACAATTATAATCAACAGATGTTGAAAATTTCATTCATAGTTTAAGTGCATTGAGAAATATCAGTTAATATTAAATAGATGCAATACCTTTGATAATTAATTTGGTTTCTTTTCCTAAAATTATTGAGATAGTCTAATAGAAATAAGATTTGATACATCTACATTCTACTTCATTAGAAATTATTTTTGCATTGAGCACAATGAATGATTAGTAGTTAATAAAGATTTTAGATAAGAAATATAATTTAATAGACATTTATGTTACATACCTATCCTCTTATGAGAAGGAATATAGATTGAAATCAATGTTGTCTTTGACTTATTTATGTAATTTGAATGAGAGTTTTGCGATACAAATATCTTATATTCCTTATGTGATTGAAAAGATAATTTCAATAACTATTTAGACAGAGCAATAGTAGATATTAAATGGAGTTAACTTGATATACAGTATGTTATAATATGAAAAGATTGAGATGAATCAAATATTTATGAACCATAAGATTTTAAGTTTAATATCACGTATTTTGGAATACTTAAATAATGAAATCCTTATAGCAACTTTGAAATCTTTATGGATTCTATTGCAATCAATAGATTATTATAAAGTATCTCTATCTATTCCAGGAGATGATAAAGTAAAATCATAAGTTTACATGATGAATTAATTGAGCACACATAACATTTAAGATAAATTATTAACATTATACTAAAATATAAATAATGAAGAGGTAAGAGATTGGATAGATGAATGTGTGAATATATTGGAGAAGACCTAGAGTGAGATTGAAAATTATTGATATAATTGATATTAATTTTAGAAATGGTTTATTCAATAGGTTAAGCCAAAAGATCAGATCCTGTATTAAATACATTCGCACCTGCTCCAAATGCTTATCTTCCAAAATTGGTTTCAAAATAATAAGCTCCATAGTGGACGTAAGTCAAACTTATTAAAGTAGTATTGGTGGTGCAGCTTAAAGAGCAGGTCGATCAACATCAATAGGACCAGGACCAGGATAATATGGATATTAATCTAAAATGATAGAAGGACCTAAATATACAATGAGTGGAAAACATGATTTGAAATAACTATCCTTATCTCCAGGTCCTGGAAATTATGATGATGAAAGTTTCACTTCTGTTTATAAAAAACAACCTATGTATACTTTGGGTTTAAAACATCATACATCTTAAAAGGATATTATACCTGGTCCTGGATAATATGATTTGAACAGTTCCTATATATCTAACAATTCAATTAAATTTCCAACATAACCAAGATTAACATCATTAGAAGGTGGAATGACACCAGGACCTGGATGTAAATGTAATTAACTTATAAAGAATACAATATTGATAAGGCAGCAAAGTTATTATTAGAAAAGTCTTAACCTTCATGGGTTATAGGAACATCTTAAAGATCTCCAGATTTAAGAAAATAAGAAACATAACCAGGACCTGGAGCATATCATTTAAAGAGTCTTCTCAATCTATCCAAAAATTTTACTATCAAACAAAAATTTATTACAAAAGATTACAGTTCTAATCAACCTGGTCCTGGAGCATATGATTAAGATGTTTCATCAATTAAATCTAATTATCCATCTTATAAAATAGGTTCAGAATTAAGAAATACATAGAATTAATTGAGTAAATTATTACCTGGGCCTGGATAATATTATAGAGAGTAAATTTTATTTATTAAATAATTATTAGAAGATAAGATAGTCTAAGTTCATTATAAAAATCAGCTCCATCATTTAAGATGCCTTAAGCATTAAGGAAAGATCTGAATGATTCAATAACAATTACTCCTGGCCCTGGATAATATTCTTTACCAAAAGGTTAGAATGCATAAATGGTTTCAATTAAAGGATCAAAATACAATCCAAATACTTCAGCTTACATACCAGGACCAGGATAGTATAACCCAGATGATTCAGTGATTAAACATAAAGAAGGTTCAGTGAAGATTGTTCCAGAACATAGAACTAAATAATTGTTAACACAATATTTTCCTGGACCTGGATAATATTCGATTAAATCATCTCTCGAAGGTCCTTAATGGGGATTCTCAAAAGACATTCGTTAAGGCTTAATCAAAAAGGACATCATTCCTGGTCCAGGTGCTTATAATATTCCTCCAAAATTTAATGATGTTCCAAAGTATCTATTGCCTAAACAATTTTGATACAATAAAATATATTATTAAATTTATAAAATGGAAAAAGAATTGGCTCATAAATTAGATGTTATACTTCAAAAATTAAGTGATGATGTTCTAAAGATAGAATAAGACAAGTTATAACATGTATTTCATTCAGTGCATACAATATCTTGGATTGTAATTTAATCTATTGTACCTTACATCAGAGAAGAATTTAGAGGTTAAACAATAAAAGTTTTTTAATTGATAACTCAATTAATCAAATGTTTAAAAGACAATGATTTTGATGAAGTAACTAGAAAACTCTTTTAATAAAGAGCTCAAAGAAGAAGATCATTAAGATTAATAAATTGTTCTTTATGTGATCATTATCGTAAATTGCCATAAATTTAGGATACTAAATAAGCATACTATAAAAAATATTTAGAATAATTAAAGAGAGATGGACATGATTTGAATTAGAAAATGGAACATATAGTATTAGAAAGAAAAATAAGAAAATTATCAGATGATAATGAATAATTTGTATATAAAACATCAAAAGCAAGTTAAGTTGATTTAGATGAATTATTAAATAATATAAATGTGAATGGAAATGATAATTAATCATTAAATAAGATTGAAAAATTTGATGCAGAAATCCAAACTGAAACTGCATAATAAAAATTGTCACTTTAAGCAATTTCTGAATTAAGAAACCATTTTGTAAATTATTTTTATTTACATTCTCAATATGATAATGTAAAGTAAATAATTGAAGAGGGAATTAAGGCATGTTAGAAATAATCTGAAATATTTTAGGATGTTAATTAAGATACGCCAGCATTAAAAGTGAAATATTTTGCATAACAATCTTTATAATATGTAACCTAAGTGTTAGAATAGAAAATAACTTAAATAGAAGTAACAAAAGATTTTAAATCAAAAGATTTAAAAGAGAATCTTCCTCCTTTAAGCGATATAATAAAGTAAGTAGAATTATAGGAACATAAGAGAAAAGCAATAGAAGCAGGAATTATAGAATATGATCCAGAATTTGATCCAGAATTATTATAAAATAAGAGAATAGAATTTAGAGTAAAAGAGATTAATGGTTAATAAGTAATAGAAGAAGTAGTAGTAGATGTAGAAAGTGGAGAGATAGTGAAAAGTAGAGCAAGATAAAGTGATCCTCAATAAGAAATAATGTTAGAATAAGAAGAGTTGATTAAATAAATAAAATCAAAAGAATAAACATTAGATGAAAATGAATGGATTGTAGCTAAGTATGGAAATTAGAAAGTAAAGATTGTTTAAAAATCAGATGATGTTACTTAATATGAAGTTAATACTGCATAAGTAAAAAAGATTGTTAGAGTAAAATCTGTTGAAGGTAATAAATAATTAGAAGAAGAGTGGATAGCTTAATAGGCAGATGGAAAACATTAATATAAAGTTTATTAATAGAATGGATAATTGTTATATGAAGATAAGGGAGAAAAGGGAGGAATCAGATTATCAGCTAAAAGATTAGATCATAAAGAATCAATTATAGAAGAAAGAACTAATGAAAATGGAAGTGTTATGAGAATATTAGAAAAATAAAAATATGGTTAAGATACATTAAAAATTATTAAAAGAAATAGTTAACATGAAATTGTAGAATCTATTACAAAATAAGTATTAAAGGATGATAATGGAGATATGTATTAACATGAAGAAGAAGTTAAATAAGGAGGACTTAAAATTATGAGGAAAATATATATAAATGGAGATGATTAAACTAAAAAAATTGATGAAATTACTATCCATCCTAATGGAAGAAGATCTAGTATTGTTATGAAATAGTATAAAGATAAAACAGAAGCTGTATTTAATGATGAATTTGGAGATGAAATATAAGTTACCAAATATACTTATATTAATGAAAAAGGTTTATAAGTAGAATGTTAAAGAAAAATGAATATGAGAACTAAAGAAGTTTAAATGTAAAAGACTTTTAAAAATGAAGATGGAAAATAAACTATTGAAACTACTATCACCTAAGATGGATTAGAAATTGGAAAATAAATTATTATATAATTAGGACCTAATGAAAGAATTGAAAGAATTACTAAAAATGGTAAAACTACTGAATAAAAAGTTATTATTGATGAAAATGGTTAAGAATCTATTCATATGGTTGATCATGAAAATAATATGAAAATTTAAACTACTAATTTTACTAAAAATTCTGTTGAATATTAATAATAAACAATTAATCTATCTAATGGAGCTAAAAGACATATTCATTAGAGATCTTATTTTGATGATAATAATGAAAAAATTGTAGAAGAAGATCGAGTTGATGAATTTGGTTAAAGAATTTTAATCAAAAAAAGAATTAATGCACTTGGAGAAGAAATTATTTAAGAATTTGAAGTTATTGAAAATGATGGATTTAATCCTGAATTAAAATAAATTCGATAATCATAAAAAAGATTACCTAAACCAGATCTATAATCTGTAATTGTTATTGATATTGGTATTCAAACGGAAGGTTAAATACCATTATTCACTTAAACACAAGAATAATTCTAATAAAAAAAATAAAATACTTAAATTATTATTGATAAACCTGATTATAATGAATTAGACAAAGAAGCATTTAAAAAACTTTAATAAGGAAAAGCCAAAAATGATCCATAATTTTAAGAAGCTGTTAATCAAATCAAAAAATTCTTTAATAAAGCAGATAGTGATGAATTAAAATAAGAAGAATTTAATGAATACTTATCTAAATTGAGATAAAATCATTAAAGATAATGTGGTGAATAATGCTCTCATTTATTAAGATTTTATGCTAAATTAGGTTTCTTGATTCAAAAATCAGCTTTGAATAGATAAGTTTATAAATTACAAAAAGTCCAATTATAAGCTAAAGAATCACTTTGAATTTGAATAATTTTTATTAATATGTTATAAAGTTATTTTTATGTAATTAAATTTATATCTACTGTTTTATTTTTTGGAGCCTTTTTCTGAGTTTTATAAAATAATAATCTAAATTTTAGATAATGAGTCTATTACACACTTTTATATATATTTTATGTTAAAATAGGCTAAAAAATTATAGTTTATTGTAAAATCAATAAACCAAGATTTTCTTAATAATGATTTCCCTATTCTATAATATTCTATTGGATAATATTTTATTTAGGACTTTATTTTAAAATGAGTTATCAGAATGAAATCATTTTGCTACTTTGCAGTGATATTTTGATATAAAAATAAAAAATAATAATAAAAAAGTTTAAATACTTGAATCTACTTGTGAAGTGAGATTTTGAATGAAAGTTTAACAAATATCAAAGCAAATACATAAGTAAATGAAGGGTGATGAATTTCATACTTATAAAATTGTGGGATTTACAATTTCAATTATTAAACAATGAATAATTTGATTCCTTGATAAATAAGTTACATATGTTAGAAAATTGAAAACATTAAAAGGGATCATTTACTAAGTATATGAAATAAAAGATAAGAATGATTAATAACCTTAAGTTGATAAAGGCTTTTATATAAAATAAATAATTTAGGATTAAAAGGGCAGAGATAGTTTAATCAAAAATAATGGAAGTAGAATATAATGAGATTCAACAAAAGTTTTGGAGATCTAAAAGAGGTTTACCTAAAAAAACTAAACTTATTACATCTAGAAATAGATAAAAGGTAATATAATAATAAATAATAGGCAAATATAGAGCTTTAAATTGAAAGATCAATAAATTAAAGCTTATCCTTGAATATAAATAAGAAACAAGAATATCAGGATAATATAAAAAAACAATTATAATAAAATAAATGAATTCTCATTTTAATGAAGAGAACTCTAATAAAAAAGTGTTGTTTCAACTAGAAGTAATTGAGAATAGTATGAAATAATTTAATACATATATTTTGCAATTTTAATAATTATTTGTATAAGAAAAATCATAAATGAAATAACTTAAGCTTTCAAAAGAAGATAAATTAGCAATTACAGAGAGTCTTGAAAAATAAGATGTAATCAATAAATGATTAAATTATATAGTTTGAGACCTTTATCTCCTACTTTCAAGATTCAGATATTTTAGAAGAATGTGATTATATATCATTTCGCTTTAAAGAGAAATTAGCACCATCTGAAAATGCTGAATTTTAAGTTAACAGGAAGTTTTACTATGCCAAAATTACTTAGATAATAAAAATTAGTTTACTAACTGAATAGGCGGGATTCATTAAAGGTCAGATTTATTACAGAATCAAAGATTTTGAAGATTGTATAAATGAATTTCCTAAGCTTAAAGAATGTACATCCAAAGATCTATTTTTAACTGAATAAACGAAATGGTTTCTAAGCACTACATTTTAATAAAAAATTCAAGTCAATCCAATCGAATTTTATAGTGATGATACAAGGATACTTAAAAATAATCAATATTATACAAGAGCATAATATAACACATTAAAATAATAATTTAAACCTCCAATTAATTAATGGACTACATATTGTTTTTGTTCAAAATTATATGATCCAATTGAACCATATATTCAATGTGATTAATGTAACGAATGGGTTCATTATGTTTGTAGTGGAAAAAGTGATAAAGAACTAAAAAATATATCAAAATTGAAGTTTATATGCTTTCCATGTCTCGATGCAAATAAAAAAAAAAAATCACATAATGAATTTAGTTAAATTCAAGATTAAGAATCTACCAAAGCTAGGTCTTACAGTATAAATAATGGTAAAAGAAAAAAATGAGAGATTTAATATATATATTCAAAATCAATATTCACATTATCAAATTATATCCTTCACATATTAAAAATCAGGAGTTTCAATTTAAGTAAGTTATCTATTTTACTTTCTTTTAACTTTTTTAACTCTAGTATAATTATTTTCATCATCAAAATATACCTTTTTTGATGGAAAATATTATTTTATATAATTATTTATCAACCTTAGCTAAATTCATAGCAATTGATATTATTATTTCATTTTCTAAATTTTCTCTTTATCTTGGAAATGTACCTGCTCTCATCTTATATAAAACTAAAAATTTATGTAAATTATCCAAAAAATCTATTTTTGTTTGTTATAAGGGACCATAATGGTTTATTTCATCATCAAAAACACTATAAAGTTCATCATCTTCATTCTCATTCTCAAATGGTAATAGATCAATAAAAGATTTTACTTATAATTTTTTTGTTTGCATAGGAGATAAGTCTGGAGATGAAAAATTAGATAAAGTCTTACAAGATTCTTAACACTAAGATGATATATATGGAACCTATATTTAAGCTACTCTCCTCTTCCTAAAAGCTAAAAGTATTTCTGGTATCTCTCTTTAATTATAAGAAACACTTCCATATGGTTAAATTTCTAAAGCTTTATCAGTTAACTCTAAATCATAAAAAGTATTAGATAATCCAGGACTAACTCCCATTTAAGAATTAGATTTTCTTTAATCTAAAAAATCAAATTCTTAATCTATTTCATTTGAAGAAAACAACTTCTAATAACTCAATTAATCTATATCAAAATCTATTTCCTTGTTAGAATGTGTTTTTTATCCATTATTTTAAATCTCATCAAATGGTATATTTGAATCAGAATGAGCTTAAGAAAATTTTAAAATAGACTTGGCTTTTTGAGCTTCAAAAATTTTTAATTTTATCATTATTAAAACTCAAAGTGATTGTTCAAATTCACATCTAATAAACTATTTTTATCCCTGTCTTCATCATTGATTCCACATTATTATTGATAATAACTTTTTAGATTTCATAACTAGGTCATTTCTATATATTAAGATTATAACAAATTTGAAAAATCAAATATTTTAAAATATTTTTTTTTAAGTAATAATCTCTATGCTTAGAGAAATAATTCTTATTCCTTAACCATTTCTCTTTATATCTTAATTGCTTTAAAATGTTAAAGTTAATGAAGACTTGATTTTAAATAAAATATTAAAAAATACGATTTATCTCCTTATTATCTAACATTTATTCATGTTACAAGATCTTTATATCTCAGAATTTTGCTTAATTATTATGAATTTAAAGATTTACAAAGAAAGTGATAGAATCTAATTTATTAATTACAATGTTATTTTTAATAGAAATAACTATTTTACGAGAAATATTGTATTTTCTTCAACTTCACCTTATTGAATCAGTTTCAACCCACATTATACCTAATTTAATACTATTATATGTCTCATATGGCCTTATCTGCTCTTAGAAATAGAAATAGTGTAGCTTATAAAAATCATACTTTTCAAAACTATTTTAGATTTTTAACATAATTAGAGAGCCTTTTAATAAATTAAAATTTTTGAAAATATATAAACTCTCTTAAGAAAAATATGTTTGTAGACTATTACTAGTTTTTTAATAACCGAACCAATGAATTATTTACCAAGATATTTTAATCATTTAGAATAAAATAAAAATGAAATAACAAAATGATGACTCTTCTGAATATTACAATTCATCAGCCAAAAATATTTGTATTGGGTAATCCTACCATAGTATTTAGTTAATTAATGGAAACAAAGGTCCTAGCTATAAAAAACTACCATACTACTAGACTCACTATTCATGGTACATTCCCATCTATCAAATAAAATATTAAGATCTACGAAGGCTCTTTATTCAAATCACCCATACCTCTAAAGTACACTGCAAAAATTGGAAATAAATATTACACAATCGATTGTACCAAAGAGAGTTTAGAGAAATTTTAAGAGGAAATTATCTAACATTTTTATGAACTAAATGAGCCTCTTAATTCAATTGAATTAATTCTTTCTCCTTTTAGATGAATTATTTCATTTATTTGATTATAAGTATTGTTGTTTTTTGATTTTATCTCTATTTTATGTTTAGAAATAATCATAAGCAAGATATAGCTTTTTTAAATAATTAAAATATATCTAGAGCATAATTATATATATTCAATAGTTTATACTATATATTTTATCATTTTTATATATATCGTAAAGATACTTATTAATACCTATTAATGTAGTAGATAAAATTTTTACTGTCTTTCTATTTTTAACTTTTAATTGTATACAATGAAACATAATATTGAGGACATTAATTTAGAATAATATTTATATCATATATATATCTATATTCTAGTTTTTATTAATTTATTTTAACTTAAAGGAGATAGAATAAACAATAAACTCTATTTCACAATTTAATCTTAATTTGCACTTATCTCTATTCAGAACAATTCTAATGAAAGAAGGTAGTGATTTAAGGAATCTTGAAATTTTGCAATGAGTTAATATTATCAAGATTATTTTAAAATTAGAGAATTTGACACTTAAATAGTTCATCAGATTTCTTTTAAGTCTTCTTTAAAATTGACATTTTATAAGAAATGTTTAAATTATTTCATCAGAATTAGAGTGAAAAATCTTAATTATTTGAGTCAATAGATTTTAAGGTTAAGAAAATCTGAATAACTAAGTTGTTTGATTTGTTAATTCTTCATGATTTAGCAAATTCTATGTTTGCACAATATTTCACAATTGCAAATTCTTTAATTTTATATTTTTGAACACTACAATTTGTTTGAGTTGTTTTTATCTTATTTCTAAATTTCTATAACAATATTTACTTGTATTAATATTCATCATAATAGCAATCAAACTTTATTATAAATATATAAGTTTCTAAAATAAAAAAAGATTTTTTTTATCAATATAAAATAATTTAAAACTTTGTAATTATAGAAAAGGATATAATTGGCATGAGATAATACTTTAAAATTCAGAAATTTTATCCTGATTTCAGAAAAATCATATAGATTTAAGTTACCAATAGTTAAAAAAAATTAGATATCTATTTATTAAATTATGATGATAATCATTATAAATTAAGTCTATTTTTTTCACTTCTATGTAATTAATTATTTTACAAAAGTGATCTCCTAGTCATTTAAGTTATTTATTTTTTTTTGATTTTTAATAATCATAAAATTTCTCATAATTTTTGTAATAGTTAACATATAAATTATTTTAACCAAATCCTATCCTACACAATTTTTTGGACCTGATGAAAAAGGAATAAAGACAAAATTATTATTTTCTTTAATAGATTGTGTTTATAGCCATCTCTTATAATTAAATTCGAGAGGATTATCAAAGTATTTTTTTTGGCAATTTATTACTTAAGGGTCTACTTTGACAATCCAATCTATAAATATTTTAAAAGATATCATACCTCTCTCTAATCTTAGATCTTTTATATAGTGAGTAATTTAAACTTTTCTCATTATTGTTACATTTTGATTCAATCTTAGAACTTCATTAAAGAAGGCATTTAAATGAACTAGACAATGTAATTCAGAAGATTAATTAATTTCTTCTTTGCAATTATTCGCTATTTCTTATCTTAATTCATTTTAGATTTCTGGGTATTCTGCTAAATAATATAAACTAGAGTATATTAATTAAGCTGTTGTATTACTACCTATATAGAGGAAAGTAAAAAATTGTTATTTAATTTCTTCTAAAGATATTTTATTTTCCCCTTTTTTAGATTAAAGATACGCTTCAATATAAATATTAAGGAAATCTTCAGACACTTATAAGATTTCATTTTCATCTTCATCTAATTTTAATTCATGTTAGACTATTCTTTTTTATATTATTTTTTCTATTAACAATTTGATATTATTTATTTTAGTTTGAATTATTTATTCTTATTTGTTAGGAAACATCTTTAATGCTTAAAACCCAAATAGAATTGTTTTAATAATGAAATATGGTTTGTACATTAATTTATATAAGTTTTAGAATAAATCGATTGTTTCAATTCCTATATTTTTACCATTAATTTGCATTTTATCAGCATCTTATCCAAAAAAGCTAGCAATAATAATCTCATTCACTATTTTTAATAAAGTTGTTTAAATTTGATCAATTTATTAATCATTTTACAAAATATGTTTTTAAATAATCTAATTTTGAGTTGATATACTGCTATTGAGTTTTTTAAGATCAAAATGCAAAGAACATAATTCCTTTTATGACTTCCACTTTTAACCTTATTAAAACATTATTCCTTCATCAAACAATTAACTAATTGATAAATTTCAAATTACTTTGTATTTAAATCATTAATTTTAGAAAAGTTTTCAGGGTTGATTAAGACATATTTGTAATAGTCAGGATCAATGATTGTGATTTATACCCTTGATGAATAATTATTCACAATAAATTTAACATTTTAATCCTCTGATTTTTTCCATCTATTCTTCAAATTGAATTTAGTATGCAATCCAAATATTCCATAAATATTATACTAAATCCTACATTATGATCCAAATTATAATTTTAATTTGATCATCGTAATCATAGGCTTAATTACAAAGAAAAGAAAAAGCAATCCGAAAAGAAGTAATAAAATTTAGACAAGCATTTAAACCTGTTATTATAATTATTTCATAACTTTGAAAATTATTACAATAACTAGATTTCAATTAATATTTATATCTATAATTCATAACTATTAATATTGAAATCCAAGGGTCCATTTTAGATTATTATCTTGAGAATTTAAGGTAAAATAAATTTGCTCTTCTTTTATGCCATTTTTTATCTAAAATAATCTCTTTTTTGTGGAGAAAATGGTAGATAAAGTAAATCTAATACCAATAACCATCTTTTATAATCAAGCAGCTCATGATTAGTTAGATGCTTAGATAGCAAAGATTAAATTTGAGAATCAATAACCACAAACCATCTTAAATATTTAATAAACAGTAATATTTATAGATAGAGTCAATCTATGTAATCGTTTGATCTTTTCTTTTAAGAAATATTCATTCTTCCTTATTTTCAATACTTATTCTCATAAAATTTTTGGTTGTAGTGCCAAAGAATATTATAATCATAACTAAAGAAGGTTTTAGTATATTCATGAATAAATTAATATTTTAACTGCAGATTTCATCAAATCGTAGCACCTTATCATTTTTGTTTCAAATATTCTTTGATAAGACAATGTAAATAATCATGATTCTTTTTATATACATCATTTTTATAAATTTTTATTTCTATTTCAAAAATCCTTAATTTTGATTAAAGAAAAAGCACTTTAAATCAAACTATCTCTATTCAAAATATTCGCTAATTCATTTTCTTAAAAAATAATTTGAATAAACTTTTTGAAATTTTTTGAAATATAAATGGATCATTATTCTTCTCTTTGATTAATAATAATTCGAATAAACTTGCTTTAACTTTTTGAAATATAATAGACTTACCAATTA